>NW_026467624.1:0-31055 GCF_026875155.1 Cherax quadricarinatus
CCAGGGGCCCAAAGAAATTTCTAGTGCCAGCCCTTTTGGGAAGGGCTGAGAGAGAGGGGAGAATGTGCCTTCCTCAGTGATTCTACGATATGTACGATACTAAAGCAGGAGGAGTTGATAAAGGCTATAGCTCCAGATAGCAATAAAATGTAGCAAGTAAGGTAAGCGTTTAAGCGATAGAAAAATGACGACATGAAACTTAACTCCTCCATTATTGTTTGAGGTACATATATAGGGTCACTGACAATGCTGCCACCACCACCACCACCACTACTGATACAGCTGATGCTTTCAGTGGCCCTTATAAACCCAACAACAACACCACTCCACATACATAATGACATATTTTATTCATTCTAGAGTGTATATCAGGTTTCTGTGTTATTTAAATTGTTTATAATGTCATGTTAAATCAATTGTGATAGATAAATAAGCCCTAGAGTTGTTATTAGTGTCATATTCTTTAAAAAATGAATTTTTTGTGAATATTTTTGGGTGTCTGGAACAGATTAATTGTATGTACATTGTTTCTTATGGGAAATATTAATTCAGTTTTTGCACATTTTAGTTTTAGACCAACTTTCTGGAACAGATTAAGTTTGAAAACCAGGGCTCCACTGTAATTCTGAAAGGTACAGACATACAAAGAGAGAGAGAAAAAAATTATGCATACAGGAGTGTAAAAGATTTCTCCATTGCAGATCTACTTGAGGTTTTGCAAACCTGATAGCACCAGTGAGCAGTTGGACTACTACCCTACCAACCTGCATGTCGCAGTCAACAAAAACATGTGCAGGTTGCCAGTAAGTAGTCAAAAAAATCAAGCCTGAGTTGCTTAATTTGTAGTATTATAATACTCTATAGTATAGGTAACCCTCTAACATCATACTTAATAATGTTTATAAAAATGGCATGTAAATAAAAATCTTGTATATTGAAATGAAAAAAGTATAGTTTACTTTCCTGTGATCCCCAAACACACCAAGTTTTTTTAGGTCTCATAATGGTATGGCATGGAACATGTAAGAATGGTGAGCTGGCAGCTTGGGAGTTTGTTTACATTAAGAGTGAGACTAGGCTTTTCCTTAAAAAAATAATGGCAGTGCTCATTAGCTGGCAGTGAGGCAGAGAGAAGAGCCCATAGTATACTGTGTATTTCCCCAAGTTTGTGCCATGATAAATGAAGATTACAGCGTGCTCATTGAAAATATGACACAAATTGTGAGCCTTGACTGTCCGTCATGTAGATCTACATCATGAGCTCATCTTACTCAGATAAGCTGTGAGTGGTAAATTTTGGCCTAGATATGAGAGAATGTGTCTACGCAGTGAGTGTGCACATTATAAAAGAAAAACTGTTTCACGTGGTGAATGTTGGGAAAAGCAAAACTCGCATATATGTTTGGTTTCAAATACATAGTTACTTTGAGGTGTTTCATAGGATGGTTTTATTGGCTCTTTCCTAGTATCATTTGTTAGAATGAGACATAGTACTGAAATAGAGATGATTTTAGTTTTTTACCAGACCAGGAGTAGCTTGAAATTAACCTCAAAATACCAGGAATATTTTATTTTTACCGATATTCCTGAGGATGGGTAAGACCTTCCCTGCAACCCCTAGTCTATTTATATTTTATACTAGGTCTCATTCACTTATTGGGATGCTGTAATCCATAACAAATCTTCCCTGATTATTTTTCATTATTTGAGAAATTGGGTAAATTTCAACTTTTTGTGTGATAAATTCATAATAGAAGGCAAGTGTAATATAGTATAGGAATGGAGATGTGATTATTGGACAGAGGAACTATTGTTTTAGTTCCTGGAATGTCTGCAGTGTTTATTTTGGAATAAAAAGTATTTTGAAAAAGATTTAAGAAACCAGTACATGGGCTATAATTTAAACAGTATAAATCATCAAGAAGTTTTAGTTACAGTATTTTTGTGTGTTAATGTCACTGTAATTTACATTTGTGAGGAAAACTTTGCAGTGTTCTAGTGTGTATTGGTAAATACAGTAGCCTATTTAAATCACATTGTTTGATCTGCTATTGATTGTTTATTGTACACAAGAGTTTACATTTGTACCAAACCTGGCTGATATAAGATTAGATCTGGAAAACCTAAAAATCATGTTGAATATGTTTTACAAAGTACAGTAGAAGAAAATGACAACACCTGTGATGATTGATATGAATATAATTTAATTAAAGGTAAACTTCCTTCTCAGGGGTTATACACACTGCCCAGGGGGCCAGCAGAACCATTGGACATAACTGATATGTGTAACTTGTCTCATGATAACCTAAACAATATAAATGTAAGTAAAATGCACATTTGTCTTTGTATGAATTACTGGTACTGATATATCTAATAAAATTCCTAAAAACTTGAACTTATATATTTGAGGTGAATTGGTCAGGTATGAAAAAGGTGAGAAAGAAAGGTTAAGAAAGAATTAATTTTTACTTTGATTATTTACCTTGACCTTGGTGGGAGATGGTCGTTGAAGCAGAAAATAAATGCCATAGCCATACTTAAGTATCAACATATTGGCCATTTTCCACCAAGGAAGGGTGACCCAAATAAGAAGAAACACTTTCATCACCACCCACTCCATCACTGTCTTGCCAGGGGCATGGGGATACTACAGTTCAAAAACTGCAACATATCTTCACACCTTCAGAGTGCAGGCACTGTACTTCCTACCTCCAGGACTCAAGTCTGGCTAACTGATTTCCATGAATCTCTTTATAAATGTTACTTGTCTCACACTCCAACAACACGTCAAATCATAAAAACTATTTGCCTCCACTCGCTCCTCTCTAACATGCCCACACATGTTTGTTGGAAGTCCAAGCCCCTCACACTTAAATTTATTTTCAGAAAAAGAGGATAAATAAGTATGTGAGATATGATGTAGGCTGTAATGACAGCAGTTTGTTAGACTATGCATTTGGTAGATAAAAGCTTGATCAGTAGACTTCTGGATGTGCATGTTTTTAGAGGAGTGACATGTGTTAAACCATTACTTAGTGGTAGCTGCAGTAAGAGTAAGGAGTAGATGGAGTGCCATCAGTGGGTAAGAGAGAAGTGAACGAACTCAGAGGAGACAGGGAAAAATAAAGTCAACTACTGGGAGAGAAGTGGACTAGAGAGAATATAGATAATGTGAAGGAGGTTAAAGAGGTATAGGTTAAATATAAAAAGGCACTGTTAGAGTGCACAGGAAAGTTTGTAGGTATAAGAGGGTGGATGCAGATGGAATGAAATGTTGGAATGATGAGGTAAAAAGGGTGTAAGAGACAAAATGTTAGCATATGAGAGGTTTTTACAATGTAGAAAATGATACAAGGTCCACATTCCTTTATCCAAAATTCTGAAATTTCGAAAAGTTTTTTTCGTTGAGTGTGGAGCAAAAAAAAACCCAAAAATTATGGAAATTGAGTTAATCATATAGAAAAATAGCTTAACTCACTGGCAACACAATGGGACAAAAATTAATGTTCTATGACATTCCTACAAGGAATTACAGTAATTATGGTGACATCGCTGCTGGGCAACATGATTGCTCACGTCCCATAAATTTTTTAGGAATTTTTTCCTTTTTTTTTTTTTAAGTCCTTGTATTATTCTTTCTAATATAATAATTGACAATTTGGCATCATATGACAGTGGGCGGAGCTAATACGTTGACTTGCAACCAATCAGGAACAGTCTGGGAACATTAGATCACGTCAGCAGAATTCCTGCTCTCGTGGGGAAGGAGAAAATACTTTCAATATAACACTAATATCAATTCTACGGCTTATTTATTTATCACAGTTGATCTAATGTAACATAATAAACACTATAAAACAACATAGAAACATGTTTTATACTCTAAAATGAATAAGAATAGACCATAATATGGCGAGTGTCCACCAGCAATATCGCATATAAAGTCATTTCCCCACCTTCCTATAACGTGTTCTTTGGCCTTGAGTAAGAGAAAACAGAGTTTTGGAGAGGCTGACTGCACTAGATCACTAGTTTCATAAGGAAAACACCGAAACAAAAGCGATTTTCTTGGAATTTTTTTTTTTTCCTGAGACAGGAGGCCGGTTGGCGTTCCAGGCGATTATCTCGGAAGTAAGTTATTGACTTATTTCATGAAGCCAAGCCTTTATTATTGAAGTATTATTTGGGATTTGTGTGGGAGTAAAGGGCGAATATTTTGCAACATGGCAAAACTTACAAATTATATTTTTTTGTAGATTAAATATAAAATATTTACGTGTATAGGGTTTCCCACCATCCAAAATTCACATTAGCATTGTTTCATGAGTAGCAAGTCCCAAAACAACTTTATATAGTGTCATTTAAACCGGGGATCTTGCCAAATGAAATTTTCAGTAAATTTTTTTTTTTTTTTTTTTTTTTTTTTTTTTTTTTTTTTTTTTTTTTTTTTTTTTTTTTGGTTATCATATTGAAACTTACAGAAAATAAGGAGAGTGAACAGTTCTTCTTGTACACCAAAAATGAAAGAAATTGGATGAGAGAAAAAAACGAGGTCCAAATGTTTGATTATGGGGTGCTACCCTAGACCCCACCATTCTAAAATTCAAAAAATTCAGAAATTCGAAATACTACTGGTCTCAAGGGTTTTGGATAAAGGAATGTAGACCTGTATATGTAGAAGGCAGAGTATAGGGAGAGGAAAAGAGAGTGGTGAGGAAGTGCAGATGTTCAGGCAGTGAGTGAATGAGTGAATCAGTGTCAGCAAATTTTGTTGAGGATAAGAAAAAATTTTGGAGAAAAATTAGTAAATGTATATTGAAAAGCCTATGGAGCAAATACACTTGGCACAGGAATGAAAAAAAAAGAAAAGGTGAGAACTATTTGGCCAGTGAGTGCAGATTAACTTTTCAGATTTTTTTAAGCTGTGGCATGATTACGTTGCTGAATAATAAATTACGCTGAAAGTGCCTTTTTTCCCCCGTAGTTATGCATAAGTTTTATGTCTATTTTTTCTCTGTATTTTTTAGAAGCCATGACTTTAAAATCTCAATTTTTCTGGTGTTATTGACCTCATTTCCTGACATTCTAAACTGTAATTAAGTTTTTACACTTTTTAGCATGACCAAATTTAAAGTGTAAATTTTTTGCTTTCAACTTACAGACAAGTACACCTCAAGAAAAACTCAAGTTGTTCGTTCAGCTTGTTAAAAAACGCACGTCTGAAGATTTGATAGAGGAGCTTAAGACAAAGGCTCCCTTAATCCCGAGGACACAATCTTGAAAAGTAAGTTTGTCATCTCAGAATTTTATGCAAAAAACTTGTTTTACCATAATGTTACTTTCCCGAATATAAGTTACTTATTTAAATGTATTGCATGTTCAATATTGTGTGTTTGTAAATGAATGGTGGTGAATGTGTTTTACTTCTCTGAGTCACCTTGCTTTGCTGGTAAATGGCTTGTTGTAAAAAATGTAAATATTGTACCGCCATTTGATTACAGTAAGGGCAGATATGGCCAGAGGTCTGTGAATGTCACGTCATCAGCTAGCACTTGCTTAGTATCGTTTACAGAGGTTGAGTCATAGCTCTAGTCTCTGCTTCTTAACTCTCAAGTAGTTTCATAGATTCCTGACTTTCAGGTCAGGAATCTGTAAGCCACTTCAGTCATTCGGCCTGTTGTTACACTCAGACTAGTGAAATAAGATGGGATATCTCAACTATTTTATTCTTATTTTTCTTTGAAAGAAGATTTACCTGTTCTTTGGATAGTTGTGAACCATTTGGCATTTTAATGAAATCAATGAGTGATGCACAAATCAGACTAATGGGCAATATATTCCGGTCAACTGATGATTGGTGGTCAGCTGTACTGTTGGTCAGCTGGTAACCAGTAGTTTCTAGTCTCTGATATTACTAGTTAACTTGTTATTAGTAAAGTCTCAAATGCTTCAAGTTAACTGGTCACTAGCTGATCCCAATTTCAAATAGTACTACCAATCAACTTGTGACCAGTCATAACTACTACCAGCCAACTAAGCCCCATGTGACAAATATTGCCAGACTGCTGGTCACGAGTCAGTTCTTGATTATCAGGTTGCTACTTGATAATCTAACAGCTTGAGTTGTTAGGATGTGAGCAAGGTAACATAAAGGGATTGAGGGAAATCAGTTAGCCAGACTTTGATTTCTTGAGGTAGAACATTCAGTGCCTCCACTTAAAGAATGGTTGGGAATGTTGAATTGTGATGTACATGCAGTTGTGGCAAGACAACTCTTGAATGAATTATGGTAATTTCTTTCTTTGTTTAGGTCACCCTGCCTTGACTGGAAATGACAATCAAAAAAAACTTGAAAATAGTGTCATCTCCATTTTTTAGAGTGATTATCCCAGTCATGATGTGAGTAAAATGGGGTAGCGGTGTACATTTAGTCCCTTGACTTACAAGTGCCCCACCTTACGAGTTTTCCAAGTTATGAGCCGTTGCTTGGTCGATTTTTTGCTTTGAGCTGTGAGCCAAAATTAGTAAAGAGCAAGCTTCAGATATACTGCCACTCGCAGGAGATACCAAGGAAATATCTAAACCTCGATATAACCAGTGTGTAACACCCTTTCAGTTTTGATACCACTGGTAATGTTATCCTGTAAGAATGTTCTATAACATATGCCCTAAGTAAAGAGAAACAATTCTGGAAACGTGTAATACATGTTCTGCAGGCCAGCTGATTGGGTGGCTAATTTGCTTTGGCTGTCTCTATCTCCTTCTGTTTTGTCTGTATCTATCTCTCTCTGTCTGTATCTGTATCTGTCTCTGTCTATCTCTGTCTCTGTCTCACAGGTACACATAAATACAGTTAAACAGTGTAATTACCTAGGAAAACCCCAAAAAATCCAAACAAAGTGCTATTCTGTGTTTGTAGACATAAGGCATAATAAGCATGACTGGCAAGTAATACACATTTTCACTTGTTCAGGAATCAAACGTGACGACTTTTGCATCGTGTGTAAAACCTGTTGGTTCTTTAGTGGCTCTCTCTCTGAGACAGAGAGACAAGTAGAAAGACAGGAAGAAGAAAACACAGGCAGCAACAGAAAGACAGATAAGCAGAGACACAGATAAAAAAGAGCTTGACAGACCCGATACAGACAAATACAGTGGGCCCTGGGTAACGGCAGCATTGGCTAATGTCCCAAAATCGGATAGTGGCACGTTTTTGGGTCAAAATATTGGCTCAGCTAATGCTTAAGAACTCGGTTAAGGACATTCATCCTGAACATGTCCGCACGGCCTGAGCCCATATAAAGGTAGTGTGCCAGTGTTTATAAGCCAGTGAGGACAATTCCACATGTACATGTGATATATTTTCTATTATTCCATTGTTTTTAGTGCTTGTAACTGCTAAATAAGCCACCATGGGCCCAAAGAAAGCTTCTAGTGCCAGCCCTGTGGTAAAGAAGGAAAGAAACACAATAGAATTCAAGAAAAAACTTGTAGCAAAGTACCAAAGTGGAGGAGGGAGAGAGAGGGGAGAATGTGCCTTCTGCAGTGATTCTGTGATATGTATGATACTAAAGCAGCAGGTATCGTAAAGGCATATAGTGCCAGTCAGCGATAAAATGTAGAAATAACAGTGTAGCAAGTAAGTTAAGCGAGTAAGCGATAGAAAAACGACACGAAAATAACTCTCCATTGTTGTTGATGTGTATAGGGCCGCTGAACATACGCGGCCTGCTATAAAAAGGCCCCCAATGGAAATAAGTCACTGACTTTTTTGGGTTATCCTAGGTGCTTTACACATATGCTGCTGTGCATGATAATCTATGTACGTAACTGTACTTGTGTATACCTGAATAAACTTCCTTACTTACTTATAAATTAAAATGTAATCTTTCTTATTTATAAATTAAAATATAAATATTTCTTATTTATATATTACATACATTGTTTGAGTGTGAATAGTGGGGGTGGGTTCTGCTGCCGCCTCCACCACCACTAATATGTACGACTTCTTCAGTGGCCCTTATAAACCCACCACCACCACCACTTACTCCTCACATACAGCCGGGCTGTGGGCTCGTATGTTGGTTTGCGTGCAGCCAGCAGCAACAGCCTGGTTGATCAGGCTCTGACCCACCAGGAGGCTGGTCTCAGACCGGGCCGCGGGGGCGTTGACCCCGGAACTCTCTCCAGGTAAACTCCAGGTAATACATTATGACATATTTTATTCATTCTAGAGTATACATCATGTTTCTATGTTATTAACCTTTGGGGGTCGACAGGTCCTCTCAGAGACTTGTTCTCAGGGTCGGCCAAATTTAAAAAAAAAAAAAAATATTTTTTTTTATGAAAAGATAGAGAATCTTTTCCCAATCTAATGACACCAAAAGTATGAAATTTGATGGAAAACTTACGGAATTATGCGCGCGATGTTTACACATTGGTGATTTTGCCCACTTTGAGCCCTATTTTCGGCGAATTCCAGTGTACTAGTCGACAAAAAATCAAAAACTATTTCACTAAAACTCCATTTTTTCTATCGAATGAGTACAAGAAACCACCCATTTACTGATTTCAACTATCCAATACAGTGGTCAGAATTTAGCAATTTTGCCAATTTCACACAAATTTGAAAGATGCCAATTTCCGAATAGGGTCCAGAATAAACAAGAAAGACATTCCTGGCATTAAAATAACAAGTTCTCTGTTCGTTAGTCACATCCCCAGGCCCCTCTTATATTTCTTTGGCTTTATACTTTGAATTTTTATTCTTACAAAAAAATAAGATTTACTGTTATGCAGACTGCTGCATTAGTGTAGAAATGGTATAAATAATATCAGCGCACTTGTGAAAGAATATTAGACTCACCAGTTGATGTGTATTGGATGCTTGGCATGATTTGTTTACTTTTGAACTTTGGTAAAAATCGAACATTTCTGCTACTTTGAGCTCAATTTCAAGGTACTTTTCATTGTAAAACCAGTCAAAATCATCTCAATTTCTATAAAATGAGACCAAGAAAACTAGAATACAACAACAAATACTGTACGAAAATACAGTGAAAAGCCGCTGTTTTAATCCAAAAGCATGGTCAAAGTTTTTTTTTTTCATTACGCACTGTGTGCTGCAGGATTTTTTTATTACTGTGCACACTGACCACATAGACCCATTCTTACATGTCAAGTGGGTTTTCGATAACGTGGATGGGGTAAGAATACTCACGTAGGCTGATAGTACGTATAATATAACGGAAAGTGTGGGAAAGCACCAACAGCCGACCTGCCTCTCTCTGCTCCCTATCTTCGACTGACCCACAAGTGCCTAACGGGTGAGGGTGTTTGAAAATCCTGCTATGGTCAGCAGCAATATGAATAATCAGTCAGTGATTCACGCAGACGGTTGGTAGTGAGTCATCTACTGGTACACTGGTTACTGGTAACTGGTTACTAGGAACTGGTACTACTACTGAGAGCTTGGCGACGCTAACGTATGTCATCCCGACATACAACTAATACAAACTAGAGACGGCAGGTGTACGGCTTGGGCTGATTCTATACAATGTCAAAGTACACAACAGTTGAACATTATAACATACATAAGTAGAATATTGGAATGGAAGCTTAAGTAACTGAAACTGTAATGCAATACAAGGTATAATATAGCACAACTCATCGAATGAAACTCAACGTTAGGATTACACAATAGAAGTGATAAAAAAAATTTGATCGATCCATCTGTATTCATGTGATCTACATATTCTGAGGAAGGATTATATACAAAGAAAGAAGTGTTTAACAGAAGGCAGATTCGATGCACTCAAATCTAGACTGTTAACTCTCAGAATTCGGAGAGAACGTGAACACAAAAAAAAAATTCTTGAATACTGATAAGTTGATATGTAATTATTCATCTATACGGTTTTTTACATTTCCCCCCAACTCTGCTGGGGTGGATTGAATATGCGAATGGGTTCATCTCTGGGGGATCAAACTCTGTTGCACTGGCTAAAAAAGCTGTATTTGGGCAAATCTAAATTTGGGAATAAAAAATGATACTGAGGATTTTCAATACCTGTCGTGTACTAGGAATAAGACATTCGGGTTTGACGTTTGACTGGTATCAGAGGTAGAGGTACGGGGATGGGAAAGGATTGTCAGAGTCTGTACATTAGTTGGTTGGAACTTCATTATTAATACAAACTTCTTTGTCAAAATGCGATTCTTTATATGACCAGTACTAATTTTCAAACCCTTTATATTTTTACCAGTGATATGCCAAACTGAAAAGGCCCAACAAATTTTGATCATTGGCTTGCAGACGTTTTGTTAAAGTTGTCAGCAAAACTCTTGAACCTATTTTGTTTTTGGGGTGGCTTTCCCAAAGTTTTGCGACTTTGAAAATTTTCGCTGTTGATTTTGAAGTGTTTCAGGTTTCTTCTAAAAACACTTTAGCTAAGCTGGTAGGTTGCTATGAAATCCAAGGTTGTAATTTGGTTTCGGTTTAAATATAGAACTCATAAGAAATTTTTTATCTCACCATACAATGAATTAAGTGGAGTGTCCCTATAAAAACATTGTAAGCAAAATTTATACACACTGCCATCAGGTTAACTTCAATAAAATTTTCACCGCTGGGTTGATAGGGGCTCTCAAGACATCAAGTACTTTTTTTGGTCGTTCTGTAACCCATTGCTGGCAGGATGATGGGAAAAATGGTGGATTTGAGATCTTGTCAAGGTCACAAATTTTCGAATCTCTTTACAGAATTCACCCCCCTTTTTGTTTACTAGGGATTTGGGGGGGGATGCCTAGATAACTTCTTTAACGCTTTGCTACTTTCCGGCAGTCTTTCTGCAATAAACTAATCAAAATTTGGTAAAATGGTCTACCATAACAATGATGTTTGTTCCCTGGGGGAAACATTGGAAATTATTTAACAAATCTAGCGAAAAACCTTTCCCACGGTTCGCTAGTGGTTGGATAAATTTGGGTTTGGGTTTTTGGACCATTACTTACCTTTATGTGATGCAGACACACATTCTTAAATACTCAAAAAATTCAGTGCCATACACCCGAAAGTTTTAAATTGGGCTTGTTTTAAAACGATCCATACAGGGTGCGCAACACCTGGTACATGGAACTGCGTAAGGACCTTCACTATGACTGGGAATTAAAACTGGTAAACTCCTTGCTGGGAGTACCCAAAAATCGGCTTTTCGATACGAATTTTTGGTTCATGACAAATCATGATGGGTGCGGGGGCTTCCAGCAGAATAAGATTTTCCCTGGAGCAGGAACGAATCACACCAGACCACTGGATCTGTTGTTGACATTTTTAAAACCTCAGCATAAATGGGGGGTCTGCTTTTTACTTACAAAACTAACATGTCGCAAAAGGGCATCTGTGATCTTTGACTTGCCAGGAAAGTGTTAAAAGGGGGGATTGAATTTTGGGGTAGTCAAGGCCCATCTGGCAACTTCCGTAGGTTTTTGTTTGGAATAAAGGTATCAGGGGGCAGGGTCGTCAAGAAGAACGAGTATGATAAATAATGCCCTCGGAAAGGTTTTAAAGACCATACATTGCTAAAGCTTTTTTGCTCAGTTACGTATAATTAAATTCAGCCTTCGAAGGATCGGCTAGCAAATAAAATGCGTTTTACTTCCCATCGGTTTTGGCTAGTACGGCACCTACCAATTGAAATAGCATCAGTTGTCGATAAAGGGTTAGAAAAATTGGGAAAATTTAAAAATTGGGGCAGATGTTAGCTTTTCTTTTAGATTTTGGGAATGCTCTTTTGAGGGAAAGGCCCAAACAAAAGGATCTTCTTAAGAATCAGTTAGGGGGAAAGCTAGGAAAAAAATTGGCAATGAAAGTCTAAAAAAAACCTGTAGCCCCAAAGGTTTAGGCATCAGCATTTTTGGGATTGGGAAAATTTGTACTGCGTTACTTTACTTTGGTCAGTCGAAACCCCCTTGGAGTGACTACGTGCCCAAAAAAACTTAATTTCTGATTAAAAAAATTGACTTTAGACAGTTTGGATTCTTTAAAATTGGTTTCTTCAAGCTTACCAAGTACTACATAAAGTTTTTTCAAGTGTGTATCCAGTTTTGAATAAACGATTACGTCATCTAAGACCCAAGTGATTCATTACCTTGAGACCTCTAAAGATTTTAGTCGGCCATGAAAAAGTGTGGGGGGGATTGAAATCCAAACCCATATGGAGGAATTTGATTGACCTGTGGGAGTGGAGAAGCAGTTAGCTCTGGCTGTCCCGTAAAGAGGGAAAACCGGGTTGAAAAGACTTTTTATCTCCATGTTATAAAGATCCCCCAGTACAGGAAGTGGGGAAGCGATCTGGAATAGTTTTCTCTTTTAAATTTCCCCTAAAGTAAATATGGGCGCCAATCCACCCTTTTAGGTACTAGGATAAGGGCACATTCCAAGGGAATTGCTAGGGCAATAACTCCACTCAAGCTTTGATTGATTTCTTCTGCGCAGCAACTTGTGAATGAGGCATTTGTACCGGTATGTAGATGGGTCAAATACCGGGTTTCAAGTGGAATCATGGGACAATAAGTTCGTTTTACCCATTTTCCCCCTGGAAAGGCAAAAGGGGGGGGGGTTTAAATTTTTCAAAGAGTAACAAACCTTTGACTTCATCTGGGAATCAGTGGACTAAGTCTTTCCCCTCAACGGGTGGAACAGTTTGATGGTGAAGTGGATGAGGTTCCCCGGTTTTAAAGAAATGCACCGCCCCATGGTCAGGTGAAAACCCACCTCTACCTGAACAGGGGGTAAGGATGTGAACAAGGTCAACAAGTTTGGTATTTGCTCTGAGACGAACACTTTTGGACCAGAAGTTTAGCTGGGAAGAAAGGGATCTTACTACCCTTTAAAAACATGTAAGGATGGTTCAAAAAAATAGACCTTTTACTTTGCGGGAAATCACTGTCAACAGGACGTTATCACCATCTGGAACATGGGAACAACAACAGACACTCTAGGAGGGCCCTAGCCCGACAAAAAATTTTTCTGCAGACGGCGTGTGACTCAAAAGGGGGCATTACTTTTGCAAGAAATTTGTTTTCCGACAAGGGCGCCCCCTGTGGAGATATACTACAAAACTAGCAGACATTGCAGGGATAGGCTCACACTCAAGGTAGTCAGAGCGCCCTCGGACATTTGGGGTAACGGGACACTATTTTGTAAGTCTGAAGTTGCAGGAACACAGACAGGAGTGACAGGATATCAGTGCCGACCGCTTGGGGTATGCTACGGGAAAAATGCAGGGCCCCTGAAAGGGACTTATTCAAATGTCGTATCTCCCGGCAGTATGGAATCTGGGAAACCCAAAGGGGTAACCCCCCAAAATGGTCGGATCAAGTCATAAATTTTGGGGCATGCCATCGATAGGGTCGAGCACAATGGAAAGTCTGCTTGGAAGCAAACCCCTAGAAGGGTTCCCGGGGAAAGGGGAAAGGGTCGAAAAAAGGGAAAGGAAGCGGTAAAAGTCTCCCCTTGGATAGAAAATGGGGGAAGCCGACCTCGGCACGCAGGTGGAAAGCTCTCCACTAAGGGAGGACACAGGGAGTCGGTTCTAAAAAGAAGGACATGTTAACGCTTATCCCAAACAAACTAACTGATAATATTGACTTGGCACCAGAGCCATAACAAATGAAGGGCGCATTATGAACGATGCTTGCACTATGGGCCCTATGGTTTGTTTGGAAGTTTTTGCAAACAAAAAGGTGGTTGTATCAGAAAATTTTTTCCACTTCACCCCCAAAAAATCATCTACTCAGAGACATTGAAGCAACTCATCGCAGGTGTCATTCTGGGGACGTTAAAGGCTTCAAAGGAATTGTGAACGGGGTGGTGTACTCATTTCACTAGTCACAGGGGCGGTTTGACGGGGCGCTGAATTCCCCCAATTGAAGAAAGAGCCGGTTTTGGTTACTATATTTTGAGAACCAGATGTCTGTTTTTTCCCGGGGGGGTGGAAAGAAGGAAAAATAAAATTTAAAGGGTTTTAACATTTTCAATTTATTTTAATAAAGTAAAGGGAAGATCTGACTGGTATCATCATCATACCCACCCCCCTTTTTGGGAAATAACAATTAATTGCAAACCACGGAAAAACGTTGTAAAAGGGCCCGAATGGTTTCTTTTGTACTAGTTAAGGTTTTTAATGTTGGGGGGGTCCTGGGGTTTAGATGTTGGGGCCTGTTTGGGGGGGGCAAAAAAAGAGGGGGGGAACGGGGTTTGGGGGGAAATTTTCCCTTTTTTACAGGGAAAAACCCCGGGGGCCAAAACGTACGTGGGTTTTGGGGTTAAGGGGCCCCCAAGGGGGATTAGTCTAATCCCAAAGGGGGTTTTTTTTGAGCTTAAAATTATTTTAGCAAAACGAGCTGGGATTTTATTGAGGGGAAAAAAGGGAATAAAAGCATTTATAAGATTAAAAAATTTGTTAATTCACAAAAACCCTAAAAACATTGTCATTTTTACTTTTTAAAAAAAAAAACCATATGGACACTGTTTTTCTGGGCGAAAAGAAAAAAAAGTTTCCCCGGGGGCCATTGAAGTTCCTGAAGTCGAAAAAGGGGTCCCCAAAAGGAACACGCAACAGAAAAGAAGGTTTTTCAAATAAAAGGCTTCCTGAAGGGGATGAATAGGCATTCAGGAAAGAAATTTTAAAAAATGTTTAGCTTGTCTGGCCATTAAAAAAGGAAGGACGGGAATAACGAGTAAAAAAAAGGGTCTAGTGTCGGGTTCTTAAAATATAGGGAAATAGGGGCTTAAAAACAGAAGGGAATTTTGGGGGTTATAAAGATACAAGCTAAAATAAGGAAGAATTGCAAAGAAAAAAGGGAAAAAATAATGAAAAAAAAAAATTAAAAAAGCTAAAAAATTTTAAAAAAAAAGAATTAATTTAAAAAGTAAAAAAAAAATGAAAATCAAAAGCTCCTTTTTTTAAAAGGGGAAAAAAAATAAAAAAAATATTAAAAAAAAAATAAAAAAATATGGGGCTGTTTAAAAAAAAATTTATTTTCTTTGTTAAAAAATTAAATAAAAAAGTAAACAAAAAAAATAAAAAATAAAAAACAAATTTACAAAAAGGGGGAAAAAAAATTTAAATAATTTAAATCATAAAAAAAATTAAAAATAATACAAAAAAAATGAGGAAAAAAAATAAAAATAAAAAAACACTAAAAAATGAAAGGGAAAATAATAAAAATAAAATAAAAAAAAAAATTCACCAAAACCTAAAAATTTTAGCAAACAATAACAAAATAAAGAAAAACTTACGTAAAAAAAATTAATGGGAAAAAAATTGGTTAAAAAATAAAAAAAAAAAAAATAAAAAAAACATTTAAAATTTAAACCTTAATGAAAAAAAAAAAAATTTAAAAAATAAAAAAATTTACTTAAAAAAAAATTTTTTAAGAAAAATTTGGCAAAAAATTAAAAAAAAAAAAAAAAAAAAAAAAGGGAAAAAACACTTTAAAGGGGGGAAAAAATTTTTTTTCATTTTTTAGTAAATTTTTAAAAACGTGGAGAGACCGGGCAAAAAAGGGGGGGGAAAAAGGGGGGGGGAAAGGGGGGGCATGGGGGGCGAAAAAAGAAAATAGGGTAAGGGGGGGGAAAAAAATTGGGGTCTGTGAAAAGCGTTAAAAAAAAAAAAAAAAAATTTAAAGGGGGGTGATGGTAATAAAATTCTTATTACAAAGGGGGAATAATTTTAAAAAAAAAAAACGAAAAAAAAAAAAAAAAAAGGAGAGAAAAAAAAAAAAAAAATAAACAAAAAAAAAAAAGAAAAAAAAAAAAAAAAAGAAAAAAAAAAAAGAAAAAAAAAAAAAAAAAGAAGAAAAAAAAAACAAAAATTTTCTAAAAAAAAAAAAGGAAAAAAAAAAGGGAAAAAAAAAAAAAAAAAACCCCCATTTACCCCCCAAAAGGGCCTTCCTCCCTTCCCCACCCTTTTGGGGAAATACGCCCTACAAAAAAAACCCCGGGGGGTTTTGGGGGGGGGGGGGGGGGGGGGGGGGGGCACGGCAACTCCCTCCCTCCACGCCTTTCCCCCCGCCAATGGCTTTCCCTTTAATCCCCCCTTTGGGCCCCCCTTTTCCCACCCGCACAAATTTGGAAAAAACTTCAAAAAGGGGCTCCCCCTTGGGGTTTTGGGGGGCCCCCCCCCCTTAAAACCCGGGGCCCCCCCTTAACACCCCCCACAAACTATAAAACCCCCCCAAAATTTCTCCCCTACCCCCCCCCCCCTTTTTCCCAACCAAACCCCCCTCAAAACCCCAGGGAAAAAAAAACCCCCCAACGCCAAAATTAAAACCCCCCCCCGCCCACCCCCTTTTAGGGAACGCCGGGGGTGGCCCCCTTTTTACCCCCCCCCGGGGCCCCAAAAAGCCACTTAAAAACCCCTTAAACCCGCCCCCGGTGACCAGCAAGTGGGTTTTCGAAATTTTGGGTAAAAAAAACCAGTAGGCCCGGTAAACCCAAAATGGGGAAAGGGAAACCCAACAGGGGGTGCTTTTGCTTTTTTACCCCCAAAATTTTGGGGGGGTTTTTTTTTCCCTTTCCCCAACAAATTGGAAAAAAACAAACCCAAAGGGGTGGGAGCCCTTTCCCTTTTCGGGGCGGTTTTAGGAGGACACTTGAGGGTTTGTACCCCCCTTTTTTTTAGGGGTTTTGGGACGAATTTTGGGGAAGGGAAAACCTGGGCATAAGCGTGTCGGAAAAAACCCCAGGGTTTTTTTGTTTTTTTTTGTCTTTAAATGTTTGATGGTAAAAACTGTAAGTTTTTTAATTAAAAAATTTAAAATTTTCCCCGCCTTACCGTCTTCCCCCCCCGAGAAAAAGGTTGGGGGTGAGTTTAAAGTTTTTTTATTTTTTTGGTTTATATTTTTTTTGCTGCAAAATTTTTTTAACCCCCCCCAATTCCCCCACGGGGGGGCCCCCGAAAAAAAAAGGGTTTTCCTTTTTTTAGAAATACAAAAAGGGGTTTTTACCCCCCCTTTCCCCCAAATTTTTGGGCCCACCACCTGGCTTCTTCTTTTCCCCCCAAGGTAAAAAAGGGGGAAAAAAAAAACAAAGTAGGAATTAAAAAACCCCGATTGGGAATTTTTTTGTACAATTTTTTATTTTTAAAGTAATGGTCAAAAACGTACTTAACTTTAATTTATGAAAGCAAAAGCCCCAAAAAAGGGGGAAAAAATTTTAAACTTTCGTTTTTAACCCTGGCAAAGGGGGGTACCCCCCGGGGGTTCGAAAACCCCACCCTTTTTTTTTTATGTATATCCTATATCTAATCTTAAAAAAAATATTTTTTAATGCTTTTGGGTGTCTGAAACGGATTAATTGGATTTCCATTATTTCTTATGGGGAAAATTAATTCAGCTAATGGCAAAATCGGTTAAAGGCAAGCTCTCTGGAACAGATTAATGCCGTTACCCGAGGGTCCACTGTAGACAGATAGAAACAAACAGATACAGACAGACAGACAGACATGTTTATGTGTAACGGTGAAAAATAAAGCCAAGGCAGTGCATGATCATCAAATGTCACTCCACTGCTGCACTGTCAGCAGTGGAGTGACACTCATCTTACACCGTGCTTCAAGGAGTTTCATATGTACTCCAGCATTTCTGAAACATTGCTGGGATTGGCAAAAAAGGCAAGAATAATTTCTTATTTATAAATACACATTTTTATTATTTAGAAACCTGTAACAAAAAAATATGTTTTTTGGGGGGGGGGCTGAATGGATTAATGGCATTTCAATTAATTTCAATGAGGAAAATTGATTTAATATACGAGCAAATTGAGTTACAAGCTTGGTCACTGAAAGAATTAAACTCGTAGGTCAAGGTACCACTGTATTATCAATGGTTGTGTCTGTCAAGCTAATGTCCTGCCTGAATGGAGTCCAGGTTTCATCTGTTACTCACACCGAGAGGTGTGGGGGAATTAGAAAATGAAGGGGCCACGGGGTACACACATTCCAAAACCCTTATATTTGGGTTTTTACACTTCTTTCAACACACCGGCTGTATCCCACGAGGGGGGGGTGGCCCAAAAGGAAAAACGAAAGTTTCTTCTTTTACATTTAGTAATATATATACAGGAGAAGGGGTTACTAGCCCCTTGCTCCCGGCATTTAGTCGCCTCTTACAACATGCATGGCTTACGAAGGAAGGAATTCTGTTCCACTTCCCCATGGGATAACAGGAAATAAACAAGAACAAGAGCAAGAAAGAAAATAGCAGGGAAAACCCAGAGGGGTGTGTTATATATGCTTGTTCATGTAGTGTAGTGTGCCTAAATGTAAATTGGAGTAGCAAGACGTACCTGTAATCTTGCATGTTTATGAGACAGACAAAAGACACCAGCAGTCCCACCATCATGTAAAACAATTACAGGCTTTTCATTTTAACATTATTTGGGCAGGACAGTAGTACCTCCCTGGATGGTTGCTGTCTACAACCTACTACTTTAGTTGTTACACTTATATTATTAAAATACAAAATGGCCTATAGATAGCATGACAGTATTGACAATGATATTAAAAAATTAATATTTGTTGTTGTTTATCCACAGTTAAAGAGAAGCTACAGGGGGACAATTCTGGGATGAATAGCCTCCAAAACCCCTTCATTGCTCTTTACTATGTCCTCTAGGTAAAGCTAGAATGAAGCTACCATGCCGAGCTTCCACATGTAGCCACTTTCAGTGCTTTGATGCTTTTTATATTCTTAAATAAAATGAATGAAAACCCTAAGGGGTTTTGTGTCCTTTTTTGTTCACGCCACAGAGTATACCAACCTGCAGATGAGGGTAAGGCAGCCGATTTCTTTTCTCAATAAAAGATTAAAAAGTTTGTAATTAAAGGGAGTGTAAGCAAGTATTACTTTATATAAAAAAAAGAAACAGAATGAAAATTCATTAAAAGTGAATATGAAAAGGTGTGAATGATTGATTGGGTCATGGGGAAACGGGTATAAAAGTTAAAGAGGAAGGGGGGGGACACTTCATCCCTACTGAAGCTGTTTTTTAGCTACTCCTAACAATGCTAATGTTTTTGCCTGCACTTTAACCTGTAAAGGGTCCAAGCAGATTCGTTCCTTTGGTAGTGCACGATGAAAAAGTTTTTTTACATATTTTCAAATATAACAATAAAAAAAAATTAGATCAAAGTTTTTTTACCATTTTCAAATGTAGAAAAACAAAAAGAAGATCTACTTTGTTTACATACTTTCAAATGTTAAAAAAATGTATATATACGTTTGGATCGTTTACGAGTTAAAGAAGAGGTTTGGGATATTGGCAGTTTGGAGGAATATGTTATAATCTTTACATATGCTTCTAAACTGTAGTATCTGAGTGCCTCTGCAAAAATAATGATTATGTATGAGTGAGGTGACAGTGCCTCGGTGGGAGATGGCCGACTTGTTGAAAAAAAAAATGATTACCTGTTTTATTTTCTTTTTTCAGAATTAATAATCTGTACACATTGTCACATTTATTTAATTGTATCTACCTTTTTCACATTTCTTCATCTTCACTCTCATTTGTACAAGCAGTTAGGAGAGCAATAATTATGATAACTTCATGTTTCTCAGTACGTACATATAAGCAAGTTTTTCATATTAGGATATCAAATTAGCAGATGGCATTGTTTTGAGAGAGATTTCTAAAATTAAAGATCTTTTCTCATCATTTTAAATTTCCTTCAGTGCAGTTATTATAATAGATTATATGACTAAACCTTATTACCATATGCTACCAACTTTTATTTTATTTAAAAAAATTTCCTACAGGTATTTCACATCAGTCTTAGAAAAAAATGTTGACACTGACAAAATAATACTGCTTGCTGATGGCAGCTGGAAACCGCTTGACCCTGCTGACAAGAGGGAATACCAGCTCGTTAATAGCATTTGTGATAATTCCACAGCTGAGGATTCAGAGCCTGCACACTATGACAAAACAGCTTATAGATAGTGCGAGGATATTAGCAGTCTGAGTGTTAAGCAAATCAGGAGGAAATCATTAAAAATAGGGGGAAGACTATCATTACAGATGAAGGGTTTTATATGGGGTCTAAAAAGTCCCGTTTTGTTCCCTTTTTTATATTTTTTTTTATTAAAGGGGAAAATTAAGCTGTATTTTAAAAGTAATTAAAATATCCCGAAGGAATATCATAAGTGATTGAAGAAATTTTTTTGTCTTTTTAAAATTTTCGTTTTGAATCCTGAGGAGATTGGCTTTAAATTTTAAATTTGGTGATTTAAATGCAGAAAAAATTTAGTATATATTGGGATGTGAGGTGCCTCTAGTCAGTTCATATGAACAATCCGATTTTGGTTTTTGCAAGTAGCTTTAGAAAGCCTTTTCGATTTGCTTCAAACTTTTATTTTTATGTGTCTTACTTAGAAGAAGTTTAGATTGTTATAGGGTATACTGGACCCCCGCATAACGTTACCTCCCAATGCACCAATTTGTAGGGATTTTTCGTGTTGTTTTGGGGGCTGAAATGGACTAACTATTTACAATATTTCTTTTGGGGAACAAATTTGGGCTACGGCACCTGAACATACTGGGTGAAAAAATATGTTAACCGGGGTCCCTGTATGGGGCCATTTATTCTAAAATCCTTTTAGGGTGGGCCCCTAGTCTACACTTAAGTTTGGGTTGGATGTTCTGCGAATGAGCTCTCTCTCTCAGATAAACTGGGAGTAAAATTTTGGGCCCCAATATGAAGAATGGGGTTTTGCAGTATGTGTGCACCATAAAAAAAAATTGTTCAGCACCTTTTCATAATGGGGGAAAACTGTGACCATGTTTTTGTGGTTAATACAGCGACTTTGCAGTGTATTTTCATATGGCTTTTATGGTTGTATTCTCGTTTTTTTTATCTTATTTGATAGAATGGAAGATATATTACAGAAATAGATATGATTTTGATTAGTTTCTCGGCCGAAAGTAACTTGAAATTGAGCTCAAAGTAGCAAAAATGTTTGATTTTTGCTGATATTTCCAGAGTACACAGTTATGTCACTCGTCCATACGCATGCAACTGGTCGGTCTGATATCATGTTCACAAATATACTGACATTATTTATACAATTATTACAGTAATGCAGTATGCATAACAGTAAATCTTCTATTTTTTGTGTGAATAAAAATTCAAAATGGAAAGCAGGTTTAATATAAGAGAGGTCTGGGGATGTAAGTAATGAACAGAGGAAATTTTTTTTAGTGCCAGGAATGTCTTACATTGTTCTTATTCTGCACCGTATTTTTAAATTGGTAATTTTTTAATTTCGTGCAAAATTGGCCAAATTGATGATTTCAGATCACTTTATTGAGTAGTTGAAATAAGTACAGTGGAACCTCGAATATCGGCTGAAATCCGTTCCAGAAGGTCAGCCTAAATTCGAAAAGGCCTGAATTTGAAGGAATATTTCCCATAACCTGGGTAGTAGGTTGGTAGACAGCAACCGCCCAGGGAGGTACTACCGTCCTGCCAAGTGAGTGTAAAACGAAAGCCTGTAATTGTTTTACATGATGGTAGGATTACTGGTGTCCTTTTTTCTGTCTCATAAACATGCAAGATTTCAGGTATGTCTTGCTACTTCTACTTACACTTAGGTCACACTACACATACATGTACAAGCGTATATATACACACATACTCCTCTGGGTTTTCTGCTATTTTCTTTCTAGTTCTTGTTTAATTCCTCTTATCTCCATGGGGAAGTGGAACAGAATTCTTCCTCCGTAAGCCATGCGTGTTGTAAGAGGCGACTAAAATGCCGGGAGCAAGGGGTTAGTAACCCCTTCTCCTGTATAAATTACTAAATTTAAAAAAGAGAAACTTTTGTTTTTCTTTTTGGGCCACCCTGCCTCGGTGGGATACGGTCGGTTTGTTGAAAAAAAAAAAAAAAAGGATTGCTGGTGTCCTTTTTTCTGTCTCATAAACATGCAAGATTTCAGGTATGTCTTGCTACTTCTACTTACACTTAGGTCACACTACACATACATGTTTTTTTTTTTTTTTTCAACAAGTCGGCCGTCTCCCACCGAGGCAGGGTGACCCCAAAAAGAAAATACTTTCATCATCATTCAACACTTTCACCACACTCACACATTATCACTGTTTTTGCAGAGGTGCTCAGAATACAACAGTTTAGAAGCATATACATATAAAGATGCACAACATATCCCTACAAACTGCCAATATCCCAAACCCCTCCTTTAAGTGCAGGCATTGTACTTCCCATTTCCAGGACTCAAGTCTGACTATATGAAAATAACCGGTTTCCCTGAATCCCTTCAATAAATATTACCCTGCTCACACTCCAACAGATCGTCAGGTCCCAAGTACTATTCGTCTCCATTCACTCCTATCTAACACGCTCACGCACGCTTGCTGGAAGTCCAAGCCCCTCGCCCACAAAACCCCCTTTACCCCCTCTCTCCAACCCTTTCGAGGACGACCCCTACCCCGCCTTCCTTCCCCTATAGATTTATATGCTTTCCATGTCATTCTACTTTGATCCATTCTCTCTAAATGACCAAACCACCTCAACAACCCTCTTCTGCCCTCTGACTAATACTTTTATTAACTCCACACCTTTTCCTAATTTCCACACTCCGAATTTTCTGCATAATATTTACACCACACATTGCCCTGAAACAGGACATCTCCACTGCCTCCAACCGCCTCCTCGCTGCTGCATTTACCACCCAAGCTTCACACCCATATAAGAGTGTTGGTACTACTATACTTTCATACATTCCTTCCCTTTGCCTCCATAGATAACGTTTTTTGACTCCCATATACCTCAATGCACCACTCACCTTTTTTCCCTCATCAATTCTATGATTAACCTTCCTTCATAAATCATCTGCCGACACGTCAATCCCAAGTATCTGAAAACATTCACTTCTCCATACTCCTCCTCCCCAATTTGATATCCCAAATTTTTCTTTGTCTAAATCATTTGATACCCTCATCACCTTACTCTTTTCTTGTTTACTTTCAATTTCTACCTTTTAACACATCTCAAACTCATTCATTAACCTTTGCAATTTTCTTTAGAATCTCCCATAAGCACAGTATCATCAGCAAAAAGTAACTGTGTTAATTCCCATTTTGAATTTGATTCCCCAAAATTTAATCCCACCCCTCTCCCGAACACCTTAGCATTTACTTCCTTTACAACCCCATCTATAAATATATTAAACAACCATGGTGACATTACACATCCCTGTCTAAGACCTACTTTTACCGGGAAGTATTCTCCCTCTCTTCTACACACCCTAACCTGAGCCTCACTATCCTCATAAAAACTCTTTACAGCATTTAATAACTTACCACCTATTCCATATACTTGCAACATCTGCCACATTGCTCCTCTATCCACTCTATCATATGTGTGTATATATACACACACCCCTCTGGGTTTTCTGATATTTTCTTACTTGTTCTTACCTCCATGGGGAAGTGGAACAGAATTCTTCCTCCGTAAGCCATGCGTGTTGTAAGAGGCGACTAAAATGCCGGGAGGAAGGGGCTAGTAACCCCTTCTCCTTTATAAATTACTAAATTTAAAAAAGAGAAACTTTTTTTTTGGGGGGGCCACCGTGCCTCGGTGGGATACGGCTTGTTTGTTGAAAGAAAGAAGAAAGATTTCCCATAAAAATTAATGTAAGTACAATTAATCCGTTCCAGACACCCAAAAATAATAAAAAAAATACATTTTGTAAATTTAAAACTTTTTTTAATACTCAAAACAATGACGTTACATTAAATGAACATTTAAATCAGTTTTACATACCTGTATTGAAGACTCTTGTTGGCGTGTGGAAGACAGGGAGGGGGGGGAGAGGGAGGAGAGGTTATTGTTTAAAAGGGGAATCTCCCTCTATAATGACTTCAGGTATCAAGTCCCTCTCTGGGCTTACTTCCCTTCTTTGTCTTTAAATGGCCTAAACCCAACTCGAAAGACTGGACCCCTGTCGCACAAAAAACTGTTCAGAGGTCTGTTTCTGGTGCCTCTTTAAGATTTACCTGAAGTGGGCCAAGGTTTTGTCACTGAACTTGTTGCAGATGTGGTTTGTTTCAGCTTGGTCAGGGTGATATTTCTCAGCAAAAGCTTGCAGCCTACTCCACATTGCACAAATCTCCTTAATCTCTGAAGAAGGCATGTCCTTCCCTCTCTTTTCCTCCTCCTCTGAAGCAAGGTCCTCAGCTGTGGTCTTTTGCTGTTCCAGTTGAAGGTCTTGCAGCTCTTCAGTGGTTAGCTCTTCCCTGTGGTCCTACACCAACTCTTCCACATCCTTGCCACTCATGTTCAACCCCATGGCCTTTCCCAAAGACACAGTAGATTGCACAACAGGTGTAGGGTCCTCAGGGTCAGCCTGAAACCCTTCAAAATCCTTCTGGAGGACACATTCTGGCTACAATTTTCTCCAAGAAGAGTTCAAAGTCCTGGAAGTCACTCCCTGCCAAGCCTTACCTAGTGGAGGATATTGAAGTGATTCCTCCAGAACTCTCTTAGGGTCAATTCAGTGTCCGAGGTCACTTCAAAGCACCTTTGAAACGCTGCTTTTGTGTAGAGTTTTTTTGAAGCTAAAAATGACTTGCTGGTTAATAGGCTGGATGAGAGGAGTAGCATTAGGAGGCAAGAACTTCATTGTTATAAAACTGAAATCCCTAGGCAATTGGTCTACCAAGTTTGGAGGATGAGAAGGAGCATTGTTCATTACCAGGAGACACCTGATGGCAAATTTATTTTTCCCGGAGGTATTTTTTTCACACTGGGCCAACACTTCATGGACCCAGTCAATGAAAATTTGCCTCGTGACCCATGCCTTATGATTAGCTTTCCACATCACACACAGTTTACTCTTGACGACATTGTTTTTCTTGAACACACTGGGATTTTCAGTGTTACACCACTAAAGGCTTCACTTTGAAATTTCTACTAGCATTATCACAGAACAAAAGAGTTAGCCTATCCTTCATAGGCTTGTGTCCTGGCAATGCCTTTTCCTCCTGCATGATGTAGGTCCTCTTTGGAATTTTCTTCCAAAAGAGGCCTGTTTTGCCACAATTGAACACTTGTAGGGGTGGAATTCTTCAGTCTCTACGTACCCCTTGAATTCCTGCACAAATTTTTCAGCCGCATGTTTGTCTGAACTTGCAGTCTCACCATGCCTTACGACACTGTGTATGCCACTACACTTCTTAAATCTGTCAAACCAGCCTCTGCTGGCCTTAAATTCACTAACATCAACGCTAGTTCTAGGCATTTTCTTTATGAAATCCGCATGCAACTACCTGCCTTTTCACAAATGATCGTCTCTGAAATACTATCTCCTGCTAACTGTTTTTCGCTGATCCACAACTACTACTACTTCTCCACATCTTCCATTGTTTGTGATCTCTTTTTTGTTAACATGTTTACCCCTTTCACCACATCAGCTTCCTTGATTTTTTCTTTCTTTGCCAGGACAGAAGTGATTGTTGATTTGTTTTTGCCATACATCCTGGCAAGCTGGAGCACACGCACACCACTCTCGTATTTTTCTACAATTTCTTTCTTCAATTCTATCGTGTTTCTCACTTTCTTTACCAAAGGGCTGGCACTCTGAACTTTCTTTGGGCCCATGGTGGCTTATTTCACAGTCACACTTAATAAACAAGCATAAAAACCAATGGATTTTAAGGAAATGTTTGGATAAAAGCGCGGAGTATATGCTCACTCACCGAGAGACACAGAGAGACTGACTCACCTACGCACAGCGTCACAGTGGGAGGCGGGCTGATGCGTCTAATATGGCCAATTTGTGAGGCACTGGCCAAAACACTGAGCAAAATTTCGACCCAAAACTGGCCTAAATACAATTCGGCTGATACCTGCAGCGGCCAATATTCAGGGTTCCACTGTAAATGGGTGGTTTCTTGTACTCAGTTGATAGAATAGAAAGAATACTAGTGAAATAACTGTGTTTGGGCAACTGGAACATTGAAATTAGCTGAAAATAGGGCTTAAAGTGGCGAAATCACTGATGTGTAAATATCACCAAGACTGCTAACTTTGCAGCAAGAGTGTAATTCCATGAGTTTTCCATCAGATTTTGTACTTTTGGTTTCATTACCTTTGGAACAAGATTATCATTTAATTTTTTTTCCTTTGACCTTGAGAACAAGTTTGAAATCAGGGGGGTCTCGACCCTGAAAGGGTTAAAAATGGTGCAATATTTACTTGAAATAACTTTAGTGTGCCACTTAATGGCTTCAGTTTTTAATAACTGATGCATCGTATAGATAGGATGGCACCCATTGAGTTTAGGCTATGTTTTTATTGAGGTACTATAATTGAAATCTGGGTTTTTATATGATAGTTTGTGTATCTCATCTGATAAGCTTCAAACCTTCAGTGCTAATGTATTTTACTTAGAGGTAAACTATACTATTAATTTGTGTTCATTAAGGTAGAGGAGACAGCTTTTTTAATACAGTAAAACCTCTCATTAACAGACTAAGTAGGGGAGGGGGTGTACGAATGTCCAGTTGTCTTTGAAGTGGTGAACTAAGTTTGCTGATGCAGTAGGCAACTGGACACTAAAAATACTGGTACTGTAACCTACAGTACCAGTATTACAGTATAGTACTGTACTGTACAGTAATTTCATTATTCTGTGTAATTTACAGTAATTTTACTCATCTTTCATGATAGAGAGATGAGGGATAAACTGCTGTGATCGATAATGGTGGCTCAGACTAACATTTGTTCGAATCAGAGGAGCTCTGAAGCTCTCCTAGTGAAATAATGTAGATGGCTGAGATGATGTAGGTGGCTGAAAAGATGTAGATGACAGAGAAGCTGTTAGATGGCTGAGAAGATGTAGATGCCTGAGATGATGTAGGTGGCTGAGCAGAGAAGCTATAATGGTTGAAAATTGTTGAAAGAGGAACAGGTTTAAAGATTATATCCAGCTTTAATGGCATACCATGTTGATGATGGCACCTTACGATACACTCTAAGAATTCATAAGCATGGATAATGGACCTTTACTTCACTTTTGTCAGAGGTGTCAATGTACCTGATGAAAACATTAATTGACAGCTTTGGTGGCCTTTCAATCTCTTCTTTGTCATCATCATTGCTGCATTGTTCTTCTATGCCAAGACACTTATGTTCTTTCTGCATCACTCAACATTTGGTAACCAGGATCACCATCATTTTCTTATATCCATGCCATTCCATCTTTCTCTATAACTTCTGTTTCTCCCACCTTCTGAAGGATACCATGAAATCACTGGCATCAAACCATTCCATGTACAACTCAGTATCGTGGTTATATAAAAAAAAACTTACAAACATTGTCTGATGTTGTCCTTTTCAGTTCCTTTTATGATACTGCAAGGTTGAAGATGGCAGACTTTGGGTTATACTTTTTGATGTTCTCCATCATACATAGGCCTCTGGTGTCTTTAAATCTTCATCCTTCTCCATCTCTAGTAGTACTTCACCTATGTACTTAGACTTGTACAATCTCTTGCAGACTTCATAACCCCCCTTCCTCTGATCCATAGGTTGAATTAGGGAGGTGGTATTAAGGGAAGAAACATGGCATTAATTGTACCATCTGTGCTGCATAAATTTCAGCCCATGGGTAAGCAGAAGAGCCTTGACATCCTCAGGATCTAGTTTAAGGACCACTAGCTAGTACTTATGTATTTCAGGGACGAATGTGCAAAAAAACAGTCGTCAAATACATCCATGTCAAACCAGGTTTTCTTATCCTTGCAATAATTTAGTAGCAACTCATTCATGAAATCCTTTAAAGCATAAGGCCATTCTTATTTGCCTGTGACTCTCAGTTTCAAATGGGAGAACCATCAACATTAGCACAGCATATTACTGAGAAGTGGTCTTTGCTGAGCTTATGGCCTGATATTCTGTCTTCATGCTAAAAGGCTAGTGTGTTGGAGGAGAATGAATGCCAAAAGAGACCAGTCTCATCAGCATTATACAGTTGAGATAAGAGTTTCTCACTGTCAGATTATTTAACATTAGTCTGAACTGGGTCAACTTTGTGGTCCACTTCCAGCCTCGCCATAAGTCTTCATGTTACTCAAGCCGTGATGATTTACAGAAATGCCAAAGTCAACCATTACTTTCTTGAAATTCTACATTTATATGCTTTGCTAGCTTATGAGCAGCAGAGTGAAGATCAGCACCACAAACATTGACACTAACATAACATTGCTGAATATTCCATTTCTGCACTGCTTCTTCAAGCCTTGTTTTCATGGGTTGTTTTCATATGCTTTCTAGGGTTAATTGTTGAACATTTATGGCTAGCATCTACACTAAACTTAAGAGCATAGACTGTAAGTTTGTTCTTTCTTCTACAGATATCAAACACTGTTCTAACACCATATTTTTCACATACCTGTGCCGCTGAGATGCCATATTCAACTTTATTTATTCAAGTTTTTTCTTAATTATGAGAAACACATGTTATCTCTTGCTTCCTCCACTTGCTTTAGAAGCCATTGTTTACTTAATATGTTAATAAAGTCAAACAAAATGCTCTAAATCCAGGGAAAATGAGAGTCTGAATGACGAGTGTATGAGTGAGTGAACACAAACAATAAAACTGGCACAGGTGGACAACAATTCAGTGAGCAACAAAAATGGACAGGTCCTGGACTTGGCTACTTTGGCCAGTACCAGATGATCTTCAGAGTTAGCAAACTTGGTGCAGTACTTAAGAAGACAACTGGATACTTTCATTATGGACAAAATGCGGAATTACAGACCATTGTCCAATAATTGTTTGGCTGGCAAGTTTTTTGTCCAAAATTGCCAAAAATCTATTAATGAGAGATTTTACTTTATGTAGATACTCTTCTTGGATCATGCAGTGATTGAAACAGATATGCAGTAGTATTTTCAATGTACTGATTGTATATTATTGGTTGTGATAGTTTTTCAATGTTTTTATCTTTCAGTTCATGGCAGGGGTACTGCCACAACACCTGAATGCTCATCAGTGGAAACAATCACCCTGAGTGATGATGAATCACTCTCCTCAAGTTCCCAAGCTACTTATCAGAGTGATGGGGTCAGCAGTAAAGCCCAGACACCCCTAGTGGGAACTGTAAGATCCACTTCTGGAATATTCCAGTCACCTAACTTCCATGAAACTCCTGAATCATTTTCCTCTACATCTCAGGCATTGAACTCTTCCACTCCCAATATTTTCTCTTTTTCCATTGCTCAGCTGTTTACCTCTTCAACTCCACAGCGTTCTGGATGCAGAAAGATGAGGCCATTATTGGCCTCTGTACCTAAAAGGAAATCTAAAAGGATTAGACAGGACATGACGAATGCTAACAGAAATAACTCCCTCAGCAACTTGAGCATTAGCAGTGGAAATATTAGCAGACACAGCTGTACAGTTAGTGGTGAAAACAGTGTGAGCAGCACTTTAGATAACAGTGAAAGTAGTGGCCTAAATGTCATTACAAATAGCAGTGAAACAGGACCATAATAGCAGTAGTGAAAGAGGGTTTTGTTTTCACAATAAACAGTTCCCCACTTCCTTAGTAGAAGACATTTCTGGAGCATCATTTATTCCCCTTACAGTGCCTGGTAAGTTACCATTACTATTTTCTTTATACAGTCAAGGCTTAAAGCTAGTAGAATTTGTAGGAGCATTTACTAATAAAAAATCATTATTGATTATAATATATTTGTCAAATACTGTATGATTATGTTGTCATTGTGTAAATATATAAGAAAGGCTGACTCAATAGTAAGATTGTCCATTGGGTATCTACATTTTAAGATGAGGTATTTTTTTAACCCCTTCAGGGTCCAAGGCCAAGAATTTTCAAAAAAAAAAATTTGTTATTTTTTCTTATGAAATGATAGAGAATCTTTTTGTGAAGGTAATAAAACAAAAAGTATGAAATTTGATGGAAAACTGACGAAATTATGCTCTCACAAATTTTGATGTATCAGCGATATTTACGAATCGGCGATTTTGCCGACTTTGACTCCCATTTTAGACTAATTACATTATTCCAGTCAACCAAATTCTTAGCTATTTCACTAGTATTACTTCTATTCTATCGATTGAGCACAAGAAATCGCCAAGTCAACTGTTTCAACTACAAATTAAAGTGATCGGAAATTGTTAATTTGGCCAATTTAACACAAACTTCAAAATATTCCAATTTCAAAATAGGGTCCAGAATAAACAATGTAGGTATTCCTGGAACTAAACTAACATTTCCTCTGTTCATTAGTTACATTTTGAGACTTTACAAATAAATTCCATTTTGATTTTTTATTCACATAATGAATTTTTATTCACACCAAAAAATAGAAGATTTACTGTTATGCAATACTGTAATAATTGTATAAATATCATCACCATATTTGTGAATGCACATTAGACCCACCAGCTGGCGTGTATTAGACGTGTGAGGTCGTTTGTTTACTCTTGAATATCGGCAAAAATTTAACATTTCTGCTACTTTGAGCTCAGTTTCAAGCCATTTCTAGTGCTAAAACCAATCAAAATCATCTCTATTTCTGTAATATGTCTTCCATTCTATCAAATGAGACCAAGAAATCACAAATACAACTATAAAAAACATTCGAAAAAACACTGCAAAGTCGCTGTTTTAATCGAAAAATCATGATTTCAGTTTTTTTTCTCTCATTATACACAGTGTGCTGCAGGATCTGTTTTATGTGGTGCACACATACCACATAGATGTATTATCGTAGGGGTTCTTAAATGGAGATATTGAGGGTTGAAGGTAGACACACTTGTTGGATGGTTACGATATATTGTCAGACTGAGATGATGGGAACTGGAGCCCAGTGCCTTGCCTGTCTTCGCCTGGGTGTCTACGCCGAGTGAGGGGGAGGCAGAGGTACGAGCCTACACAGGGGCATCCCGTGACGTCAACAAGTCACAGGCCTCAAGGAATCTCCCATTTAAAGACGGTGAT
>NW_026467625.1:0-12475 GCF_026875155.1 Cherax quadricarinatus
TACACCCGGGTTCAGGAAGGACCATCGGGCAGATGTGTAAATTAAATCACTTGCATGTACCTCAACATTACATTCATACAAGTAATCTCATGGGAGGTGACAACCATATATTGTTTAAAGTAGTTACCCCGTGTAGACGTGTGAGAAAACTTAAGCCACCCCTGGTCGCTGCAGATGGTTCCTTCGACCTCATAAATCTCATCCACATCTATCCTAGACCAGTACCATAAATTAAGATTGGATAACACCAATAGGCATGGCGTTACAAATAAGTTGTGGACTGTATGTATAAATTGGACTGATTAAACAAGAAAGGGGGGAAGAGTTACACGTGAACATAACGAGACTACCACGTACCAGATTTTCTCTGGTGGTTACTTGATGTACCTGGATCGCCCACCACCTATCAAATTACAACATACCTAACTGGCTAGTATCAGTTTGCTATTACTAGCAAACTGCTATAACTGTGGGTGGTTGATGCTCCTTATTTCCTCCATCCACCATCTCATTTCGATGTCCTGCTACACCAATACGGTTCTTATTCCAGCAGGACGAGGTATTCGTTGGTTTGTCCTGGTTTAGGAGCCGTGACTCTGTAAAACCTCCATGATCCTCAGGGCCGGAATCACGAGGTTAACATGTGCTCACTCACTCGGGAAATGGCGGCTCATATCACTTCAAACATTCCTCAACTTAGTGCTATTATCACTGATTTCACTACAATTCACAAGACAACTTAACATCTTGTGAATTTTACACACGATAGAGGTTGCTCCATTAAGATCTGAGCTCAATGAGCATCGATTAAATAGTCAGGTAATCTTCCCCCCGAACACTCATCATGGCATGCCCCATCATACCCGCCTTGGTGTCCCTCACTATTTACTAATTTTACCACCTGGTTGTAGTGGTCCCGCAAATTACGTTCCTTCACTCTTCATTAGGAACAGTTATGACACTTCCTATTATGAAGTGGAATCACTAATCACATTTTGCTGTCAGAACCGCCAATTTCCTGGTTCCATGTTAACTAGTACACTCTCCCAGGGCTGTACCCCCAATGAGACTTCCCATGCCTGCCTCGGCCTCCCCTCTGCCCATAAGTGCAGGTGTAGAGGTTCCCTGCTGGTTCTCTTCCATTTTCAAATACATTTTTCGACCTACAGCAACACATTAAACACCTATTAGGCACTATAGCTTCAGAAAATTAAATATTTTCCACATAAGGTGTGTATGAGTAATTTTGTTAATAATGAATGTGTGTTGTTGTTGTTGTTATGGCACTGACAAATTTATCCTCGGAGAGCTCGGCCAACATTGGTGGCAGTGCGGACGTGTCTTCTGAAGGTTCCTCAGTTGTTTGTTGGTGGTGTAGGCCCTGTTTAGGCTCTGCTTCACCGTCTTTCTTGTGGGCTTGTGTTTCCATTGTTTTCTCTATCAGGCGGTGTTGTGTGGCCCATTTATGGGTGGTTCGACTGATATGTCATTTGCCCCCATAGGGGGACCCCCTCCAGTCTCTACTCAGTTGACAACTGTTTCATCCCTGCCAGACCATGATATGGCTATTGTGCCCCCTACTGGGATAAATAAACGGGCCCTTGAGGTTGATGACAGTGTCAGGCCCCTGTCTAGCCCAAAACACCAACCAACCACTTGTCAACACCATGCTCCTTCTTTTCCTGGAATTACTCCAGACGTGATGGTGGTTCTTGTATGTTCTAAGGATGGTGGTGCACCCTTCACTAATCCACAGGAAGTCACCAATGCCATCAGTGGATCTCTTTTCGGCAAGGCTTGCATAGATAGGGGTGTCCAACAACTCAGTAGGGGTGCAGCCCTAAGGCTCCGGCTCCATTGTAAGTCTTTTCTCGCCGGAAACTTACCACTTAATGTCATTCATGTCCTGGGTAGGTGGAATGTTGCCTGCTGGGAGGTCCACTCCTCAATCCTTGCCACGGTTGTTGTTATGGCAGAATTGGAGATGAGGAGATCCACTCTGAATTGGTTTACAGCAGAGGTGACGACTTAGGTTTGCAGGAGGTTTGGAGCCTCTTGAATTATCCTGCCCCATCTCGTATGGTTCGTGTATATTTCTCAGGTGCTCTCCCTAGATTTGTGACTTTTGGCAACCTAAGGTTTCCTGTTCTTCCTTGTACTTTTCCTTTATTCCGGTGATGGAAATGTTTCCTTTTTGGGCATGGAGATTTGTCTTGCCCTGGTAAGGTAAGATGTGTGAACTGCAGTGGGTTTCACCCAGTCGTTAAAGAAGGCATTACCTGTACCTGCCTGGCCTCATGCTACTTCTGTAAAAGGAACTTCAAGGTTACGTCCCAATCTTGCCCAGCATATCGCCAGGCTCTTGATCTGGCAAACTCAGCCAGTGCCCAGTCTCTTTCACTCAATGAATGTAACTCCAGCTTGCGGTCCATGAAGCCAGTCACAGTCTGTCAGCCCCTGCCTCCTTCACCTCCAGTGCCCCCCACTAAGAGCATCTCCCCAGCACCAACATGGCCAGGGAACTTGTTCTCTGCAGCTGTGAGGGCTAATGTCCCTGTTACAAATTGGTTTGCGGCTCTTGCAGACTTCTCTCTTCCTTTGGAGGCTTCCCCACCCCCTGGGCAGCAGCAGCTCAGGGTGTCCTCAGAGCGGGCTTTCATTGCAGAAGTTATTGATCATGCTCCTTCTTTTTCACAATGCATATCCTTCTGTCGAGGTGACGCAGTTTCGAAATTGACTCGAAGCTCGGTACCCCACCCAGTTCTGGTGGACCCCTTTCCCGACCCAGAGCCTCCCGCCTCGCAGACGTCCCCCCATCCCCTCCAATTCTCCTCAACTCCAGCCCCAGCCTGTCCCTATTTCAGGACCCTTTGCATCTGAATGTTCCGCTTTTTCACTCCCGTCTGCCTGGGCTTTGTTCCTTCATCCTGTCCTCCTTTTGGTGGAGGAGGTGCTTCACTTGTACTTACAGGGTGCCTCTTTTGTGAATGCATGTCTCTCGGTTCTCCCTCGCCTTATTGGGCTTCTTAGTTCACACATGATTCATTCTCACTCCTCTGTTTTTCTTCTTTGGAACGCTTGTTCCATACTGGGGAAGCTCTCAGACCTTCAGAAGTATCTGGCTGAGGTACAGTCACTGGTAGTAGGCCTCTCAGAGACATGGTTACATCCTTAACATTCTCTTCGGGTGTCTGGTTTTACTGTTGACCGTAGGAATCGCCTTGAAGGGGGGCGTTGGTGGCCTAGCTCTTCTTGTGTGCAACTGGCTCCAGAGTATGACTTTCTCCGTCCAAGCTTATGAGAGTGGGGTGTTGGAAACTCTGGCTATGAGAGTTGCCTTGGGCACTCAGTGGTGTAACATACTCCTGATTTACAATCCACGTGATTTACAACTGCATGGTTCAGCGCTTGTGATAGGGGATTTTAATGCTAGGCACCATTTTTGGGAGCCATCCATTTCTCTGGGATCGGTGAATCTCACAGGTAGGGCCTTGTTCCAAGCCCTCCTTGCATCTCACCTTTTGTTGCTCACACCACCAGGTTTGGAGACTAGAGTGGATCCATATACAGGGCGAGCTTCTACCCTGGATCTCGTTCTTGGGTGTGGGTGTTTCACTACGGCCTTTGTTACTGTAGGTCCCTTCATGGGAAGTGATCATCTTCCAGTCCTTGCATCTACCAATGGAGCCTTAGCAGTGCAAGTGACGGTAGTTCGTTCACAATGGAAAACCACCCAGGTCGGTTGGACAAACTATAGTTGTGCCCTCTCTGATTATAGCCTGCCTCAGGACTCCTTGCTGGACGATGCTGTCGTGTCCCTTCAAGGGGCTGTGCTTGAGGCAGGCTTGCATTCATTCTGTCTCTCTGGGAGCTTCTCCCGTTCAGACCCCCCTGGGTTCCACAGTGGAATGAGTGCCTCCGAGCAGTGAAGGCGCATTGGATGGCATGGGCACGGTGGCAGTGCCAACCCTCCCGGGCTCTGCAGCTGGCTTACCAAAGGGCTGATGCCCTTTGTCGTAGAATCCTCCTCCAGGTGAAACGTGCATCTTCGGCTTTATTCTGCTCTTCTCTTTCTTTTCGCACCTCTGCTAGTCAGGCATGGGGTTTCTTCCACTCTATGTTGGGATCACGATCTGTAAGTTCTTTTCCCCTGTTGGGGGAAGGTACAGCCCCACTCATACCCCGGGACAAGGCTGAGTTGTTTGCAAGTTTCTTCGGTCCTATGTATGCTCTTCCTCCTCCTCTACCCTCTAGGGTGATCAAATGGGGTCCTCTGCCCCCTGCTGTACTCGAGGTTGACTGCCAGGTGCTGGCATCTCCCTTTGGCTCCCATGAACTGCAGCGGACACTCTCCCAGCTTTCTTCCTGCTCTTCTCCAGGGGAGGATAACATACCTTATTCATTCTTACTGCATCTACCCTCTTGTACAGATGCTATGCTGGAGGTTTTCAGTGCCACCTGGTCTGCAGGAGCTTTCCCTGATGTGTGGAAGGGCTCTCTCCTGGTTCCAATTCTAAGGCTGGGCAAATATCATACCCAACCGGGCTCTTACTGGCCCATTGCCTTACTGCCCTGCTTGGGTAAAGTATTGGAAAGACTGGTGGCTACCTGTCTCTCATGGTGGACTGAGGAACATGGCCTCCTGCCTGAAAACCAGAGTGGCTTCCGTGAAGGTCGATCCACCCTCGACCCTTTGTTTCAATTTTTACAGCTCTTGCACGCTTTGTTTGTAAGCCGGGAGTTCCTTCTGGCTGCCCTTTTTTTTCATCTGCACGGGGCGTTTGATTCTGCATCTCACACGGCAATTCTTTTTAAGCTGGTCGGCATGGGGCTGGCAGGAGCCCCTCTCCATTGGATATGCAACTTTTTGCAAGGAAGGACCTTTTGTGTTGCGGTAGGTGGTGCAATGTTCTCACCCAGGGGTCTGTTCTTAGCCCATTCCTTTTCTCTGTCTTATTGTCAGATCTTCCTTCCATCCAGGGAATACGTACCCTGGTGTATGCAGATGATGTGGCCCTTATGTGCAGTGTCACAACCTTGCTGGCCACATAGGAAACACTTCAGTGTGCCCTGCAATGCATAACATCATGGGCTGCCACATGGGGTTTGGAGGTTAGTGTCACTATGTCCAGGCTCTTTATGCACTACTAGATGACGTCTCACTACTCTTCCATCAGTTTCATTGGATCCGACGCCAATCCCCTTGGTCTCCTCTCATCGATGGTTGGATGTCACCTTGGATGCACCACTCTTGACATGGAAGAAACACATAATGGCCCTCCACCTCTCATGTGAATGCCACACTGCACTTATGCGCCAGGTCTTTGGCACCAAGTGGGGGTGGATCAAGCCCTTCTCCTTAGGTTCTATACAGCTATGGTTTGCAGCAAGCTCGCTTATGCGAGTGAGGTATATGGGATGGCCTCTTCCTCTTCTCTTCACTGCCTAGACATTCTCCAGAATTCGGCCATCCACAGTATGCTGGGGCATTCCCCTCCACCCCCACAGTAGCCTTGGAGGCAGAGTCTGGGATAGTCCCTCTCTCATTGGTGAGAATGGCGAGGGTCTGTTTACGACTCCATCATATGGCCTCTCTGCCTTGTACTGACCCCTGCCGCCTCTCTCCACAGATGTGGGAGACAGCCTCTGTCCCCCCACGTTTGGTTCAGCCTTCCTTTGTGGCCAGGGCTCTGCGTTCCCTGGCTCACCTTACACTTCCTGCACCTGTGATGACTCCCTCCCCTCTCCACTCTCTAATTCCCCCCCCCCTGGATGGACCTGACACAATACATCCACCTGGATTGGCATTACAGGAACAGGGAACACCTCATTTAGCTGCAGTTCTCTTTGAAGAGTTTTGTTCTGTTACGTATGGCTCTTCATTCTCCATCTATATGGACGGCTCAGCATGGGCCTCCTTCCTTCCACATCTACTGCGGCCTTCTTCGCTACTCCCTCCCTGTGTCAAACCTGGCGGTTAGACCCTATTCACTCCGTTCTGGCAGGGGAGCTCTTCACCATTCACCAGGCTCTGGTTTTTGTCCTAGCTCACCTTTCCCTGCAGCCGTTGGTTCTCTTCTCTGACTTCCAGTCCTCCCTGGCACTTTTGTGCTCTGCCCGTCCATGGTCACTATGCGTCCTGGTCTGTCAGATGCAATATCTTCTTCTGCATTTCTTGCAGAGCCCAGGTTGGAGCATCTCCCTTCAGTGGGTACCTGCCCGTATTGGCATCCGGGGCAATAAAGTGGCGGACCGAGCGGCCTCCCTCGCACACACACACTTCCTACCATTACCCCTCTCGCACTGGGCCACAGTGATTTCACAAGGACTGTTTGGAAGGGAATGCACCATTTGTGGCAGGGAGGCCTGGCACACTCCCTCTCTTCTTCGGCATTGAGCTCTGTCCGATCTTTCAATGGCCCCTGCCCTTGGGCTCACCATCCCAACCGCTCAGTGGATGGAAATAAATGGTATAAAATACCGACACAATGGAAATATAAACACATATGCAGTATAATGTGATCCTATATTGACTACGTTTCGCCAACACAGTGGGCTTTTTCAAGTCACAAACAGAACTACCTGGGGTGAACGAACGAACGAAAGTTCAGGTAAGATCCCAAATGGGATGAGCGGGGAAGACGGGACAGACGAAGAATAGTGCTGGAGAGGAGTGTTCTTAGTCGTAGAAATAGAGCCAGGGCTTAACCCAGCAGCAAAGGCGATCGTGGGACAGATATTGAAAAGAGAAATTCCGGTTCTACTGTTGGGACTCCGGTGGGGTGAGCTGGGAGTAAGGGACTTGCGACGTTTAGAGCTAGAGAGGAGTGCAGAACTGAGTCATGTCTTAACCCAAAAAGCTAAGCCGAACGTGGTCAAGAATGGACCTTTTTTGAAGTACCTTCAGGGGAGCAAGTTATTTGTAAGTAGGTTAAAAAGGGATAAAAGGGAAAGGAAAAGGGGGTTTGGGTTTGTGGTCTGCGAATGTCTTCGAAAGGAGAAGCCAGTATTGTCTGCTCAAGTTTGTCTACCCTGTCTTCCTGAGCCTCTTCCAGCAGATTCCGCGGGGACTCAAACGGGCAGGGAGAACTCGTTTGGGGCGAGCCCCCCCATCTGACATCAAGCACCCAGCGCAGCGCTTTTTCTGGAACGCTCAGTTTAAGAAGTTTGTTTTTGCGCAAGAAGGGGGCAAGGGGGTAAGTTTCAGAACGATTGGGGTTTTTGTAGGGGTGAGTTTGGGGCGTTGAAAACATTTTCAGCTTGAGGCCCCAAGGGCCTACAGTTTTGCATCCCTTGAGTAAATTGTCCGTTAAACGAAAAGGTAGTCAAGTTAACCCAAAGGGAAGCAATTGTGTGATGGGGAAGTAATGGGGGGTTCACTTTCTATTTCGACGGGAAAGGGGAGGATCACTTTTCCTGTATTTTTAAAATACGTAAGCTGGTTTTTTGCGCTTTGGGGTTGACCCCTTTTTTTGTTCCCAGATGGCTATCCTGCAACCCTTTTCTTTTTTTGGGTGTGATTACTATATTGCATATAAAAGTTGGTAAGCCGTCTGCATAGGCTAGTGTGATGGAGTTGGGTATACGGGGTTTTTGGAATGTCGTTAGTTTTAAAATGTAGAGGGGGGGAAAGGACAGATCCCGGGGGTACCCCGCTTTATGTGAATAGTCGAGAACCCCTTGGGAATTTGATTCTCAGGGGTAGGGCCGTCAGGAAGTTCAGAGGATTTACGAGTATTGAGACGGGTTTGAATTTATGAAATTTTGTACTTGACCCCTCGTGCCCCATTCAAAAGCTTTTCAACGTTTTTTGCAACCAGGCTGCCCGGTTCTTTGTTTTTGTTTTTGGATGTAGTTGAGAAGATGTTAAGGGCATCCTTGTGACTTGTTTTCTGAAGCCAAACTGGCCTCTAAATAGAGAATTATGTCCGGGGGTATCTGCGAAGGCGATGTTAAGGGTTTTTTTAAAAGGGTTTCCCTAATTTTTCGAGGGGGCGATAGGGATATTTTTTCTAGGGTCAGAGTGTTTTTTTATTGGTTTGGGAAGGGGGAAGCATACAGCTTTAAAAGGGGGAAAGGGGAAGTATCCAAGGCAAGGGGGCTTTTAAAGGGGGTTTGTGTGGGCGAAGATGGTTCAAAGGGTGCTGGGAGAGTTTTAATGTCTGTGTTGGGAAAGGAGTCAGTTCTTGGGGGGAGGAAGGGTCTAGTGTAGTGGTTTCTGGGGTTTTTTTGGTGTGTGCAGTTTTCCAGTGTTCATTTCGAATTTTAAATAACGGGCGAGGGGGTGAGGGGGGAAAAAAAGTTCTCCAAATGTTTTTGAAGATGTAGTACAGCCGTGGGTCTGAGAGGGTTGTTTTTGGGGGGGTGATGTTTTAAATTTGTTGGGGGGAGTATGCCTAGTTTTTTTTGTAAAGTTTTTTTTAACACGCTGCCTGTCCGCTTTTTTGTATTTGTCGTGACCATATTTTTGGGTCTTGGCGGGCATGAAAATGTTGTTTCTAAGGTAAGTGAATAAAATCGACTTTTAAATCTATGGTTTGAAAGGGAAAGGGGTTTTTGGGTAAGATAATTAGTCTTCTTGTTTGATGATGGTTTTAAGGAATAACAGGTGGGGGTTTTTTTTTGGTATTGCATGTTGGCTCTTTGGAAGGTGTCCGGGTGAGATCAATTTGAGATCGATTCAGAGATGGGTTTTGTGTTGAGTCTAGTGGGGGTTAAATTGTCAGTGTTTTTAAAGCACCCATCACTTTTTGTAAAAAAAAGGGTGGGGTTGGGAATAGGATAGGGGGGGGAAGTGAAGATGAGGGGATTGATCAACCTGAAAAGGGGCCGGTAATGTAATTTGAAATAGAAGCGGGCCTTTTTGCCAGAAGAGTCTTTTCCCTTTGGGGCCCGGGGGTTGAAAAAGGATTAAAGGGGGCCAAAGAAAATTGGGTTTTTTTTTGTAAAGTTGAAAATTGGTGACCGTTGGGTTTTGTTACGGGGTGTGATGAAAGGCTGGTTTGCATTCAGCGCTAGAGGAATTTGTGTTGGTGTATTGAAGACAAGGGAGAGGTCGTGATGTAATATTTTGGGGCGAGAAAGGGTGGTGAAAAAGATAAAGGGGCCAAGGGGGGTTATTTTTGACCGCAAGACAGTGTTGGTGAATAAAAGGATTGGGAAATTTATGTTTTATGTTGAATTTTACAAGGGGTGGGAACCCCATTGTGGGGGTCATAGGGGGCGTATGCAGTATAACCATAATGCGTACATACTTTTTAAGGGGGTTTTTGGGGAGGGATGTTAAAAACAAAATTTCCCCCCTCCCTCTGCTTCAAGGCTCCAGTAGGGTCTAATTGAAATAAGAAATACTTAACTAATCACCTAAACGTGTTTAAAAGGTTTCGTCTTTGCAAAGTTAATGTCGGGGGGAGGGGTTTGGTAAACCCGGATAGGTCCATCATGGAGGGTTTAGGTGCTACGGACCCGTTTCCTGGGGGGGGAGGAAAGATGGGTCTGTTTTTATGTTCTTTGGTCGTCCCAAAGTTGGGTAGGGGTTTAGTGGATTTTGTCGGAGGAGGGAGTTGGACCCAGATGAGGTTTTTGGTTGTGGGGATGGGGGGAAGGTGGTGCAAAAAAGGGGAAATTTTGGTAAGCTGTGGGAAGTGGAAGCTTGGGAAGGGTGAATGGGTAAGGAAATGGGGGGGGGGGGTGGTCGTACTACAAGGGGGTTGGGGGAGGGGTAAAAGTGAAGAGAGGGAGTGGACAACTTCGACCAGAAAAGGGCTTCATAACATAGCTGAACCACTTGCCAAAACTTCTTTACGCTATCCCCACATAAAACACTGTAGAAACTGCTACAAAATTTTTCCCAAACCCTTTCCAAGCTACCCCGATTTTAAACTCTATAACCCCCCTCGTACATCATCGGATGCAGCATTCTCCACCCGACCTCACACTCTGAACCTGACATAAAACTGCGTCCCCCCCCCCAGGATTCTTTTTGGACTTAAAAACCCCGTTGGGGGAAAAGTAGTCAAAAAAGATCACATTATACGCATATTGTTTTTTTCCGCTCTGTTGTTGCGCTAACCCCCTTCGATTTGGGCCCCTCGCGACTGCTCTCATCGTACCGCCTTAATGGTGACTTTCCATACTGCCCAGGGGCCCTCCGCCTGAGACTGGGAACACTTCCGCGTGGTCCCCGTTTCCACCTGCAGGACATTTTCCCTGAGGATTTCACACGTTTGGGTGCACACTTTAAATTCTGCCTCTCCTTCTCATTGGGGGGGGTTTCACCCCCTGGGCCGCAGGGGATCTTGGCCTGTTCCTCTCCTTCCCTTCTGGGTTCAGGCCCCAAGACATAAATACGCATTATTATCAAAAAACCTTCCCTTTGGTCGAGGTTCCCTCTCCAAGCATGGACGGCCAGGGCCCATACGCGACGTCAGGCCTATAACCCCCAAAAACAGCAACAACAATTTATCCCCAAGTGAAATTGAGTTTTTTTTCTTGTTTTAGGCGAGATATCTTAAAAAAGGATGAGGTAGAAAGAATGTGAGGAGTGAGTTATTGATGACCTCATAAAATAAAATTTTGTTCAGTTGAGGTAAAATTGGCCTCCCTCCCCTTTTTTAACTTAAACCCCAAAATTTTCTTCCCCTCCCTTTCTACCCCTAATAACCATTTTTTGCGGTATTTTGTGTTTTTATACCACCTGGGAATAATTTAGGGCCCCCATAGCCTATTTTGAGCAAGAGAAAAATTTTTTTATGTGTTTTCGTCTAATAACAACCGGTTTATCATGATCCCCCGCCAACGGATCACAGACGGCTGGGGCCATAAACCGGGGGCCCGGATACGACCGGAAAAGATCACAGACCAGCAGGGCGGACTGGGTCGGGGCCCCCAACCGGGGTGGGTCACAACCGGCTGGTCACAGACTGGGGCCCAAACAGGGGCCCGGGCTGGATCACTGACTGGGCCGGGTCACACACCGGGCCGGATCACTGACCGGACTGAGTCACAGACCGGGCTGGGTCACAGACTAGGTCGCAGGGGCGTTGACCCCAGAAAACCCCTCCAGGTATACTCCAGGTGTCATAGAAACAATTGATCCAAGGAACTGGAGTTGTCATCCACTTCCTTGAAGTGACCTACATGTGCCTCTCATTTCTACAAACTAAATTATCTGTGAGTTTAGTGCTTCCCCCTTGAATGTAATGCAGAATATAATTAAAAATAATAATAGCACTCCAGGTATAGTATATAACCTTGGTTATACTAGCACTCCAGGTATAGTATATAACCTTGGTTATACTAGCATTCCAGGTATGGTATATAACCTTGGTTATACTAGCATTCCAGGTATGGTATATAACCTTGGTTATACTAGCATTCCAGGTATGGTATATAACCTTGGTTATACTAGCACTCCAGGTATGGTATATAACCTTGGTTATACTAGCACTCCAGGTATGGTATATAACCTTGGTTATACTAGCACTCCAGGTATGGTATATAACCTTGGTTATACTAGCACACCAGGTATAGTATATAACCTTGGTTATACTAGCATTCCAGGTATGGTATATAACCCTGGTTATACTAGCACTCCAGGTATAACCTTGGTTATACTAGCACTCCAGGTATGGTATATAACCCTGGTTATACTAGCACTCCAGGTATAGTATATAACCTTGGTTATAATAGCACTCAAGGTAAGGTATATACAGTAGGGCCCCACTTATACGGCGGGTTAGGTTCCAGACTGTTGCCGGAAAGCAGACATCGCCGGAAGGCAGAACACCGTTTTTTTCCATTTATAAATGCATATAAATGCCAGACAACAAGTTTACACTAAATTATATTAAGTTAGTATTAGAACTAGGCATTAAAAACACACAAAGTAAAATACATTCACAGTAAATTCATTACTTATCTTAAAGTATTTGTAATCTTAATGTAGGGAGAGAGGTGAGTAGTACTTATTTGTAGGAGGTCAGGTGCAGGTAGCCCAGGTGTAGGTAGCCCTGGCTCCTCATCTCATACTTAATATATGATATTTAAAACATCCCAGAGAGGTAAAATACACATACAGTACACTCGTTATTTACCTTAAAATATGTGTAGTCTTAATATAGGAAGAGAGGTGAGTAGTATTTATTTGTAGAAAGTCAGTGTAGGTAGCTGGTAGGTGTAGCCTGGGCTACACGTACCGGCTACCTACACTGTGGCCCAGAGCCATATTATTAACATCGACATGCCTTGTTCATTGAATTTAATCATTTCTAACAACTACCTTTAGATGCCATCATAAACGAAGGTAGAAGTAATGAATAATTCATGCCGAAAATTGTAAACAAAAGCGGAGTAAGGGAGTGGCTGGGCCAAACGCAGATTCATACATTTTCTCTGATGGCTGAGCAAGAAAGCGTAATGTTGTCCCCCCACCCCCAACCAACAGTCCACAAGTATTATTATCAAGCACCAAAAA
>NW_026467626.1:0-12647 GCF_026875155.1 Cherax quadricarinatus
ATTTGAGGGGGTTTATTACCCCCTTTTTTGTAGGGGAAGGTCCTATTTTTAAGTGATTTGTTAATCAGTAACATTAACTTTGTGTATGAGTAGGGTGTTTGGGGGAACTAATGTCTTTGGTATAGTTCTATCATAGATTGTAATATTAGTTTATTTGCAGACAAGTCATTTAGCGATTTATTTCTATGTATGATTTAGTTTGTTCTTATGAATAAGTGCACATACACGTATGTGTATATGCATGCGTATATGTATACATATATGATTGCAGGACTCGTTCCTACATGTCTTATAATGACCCTGACTGTTTTTGTTTGGAAGTCTGCTGGGTTGGGTTATTTTAGTAGAAATTGTTTTCAATGACCATTCATTAGGGAAATTAATGTATGTTATTTAGAATGGGGACTGTACATACGGGGGGGGGGGGTAGAAGTGTCAGCTGTGTCGGCACTGGCAATAATGAGTATTGTAAAGGAGGGTTTGAAGATTATGTGGATTAATAATATATAAATAACAAAGTGGAAAAAATAATGCAGATTGTAGGTTTGGGTTTTCCTTGGTTATAATAATAATGATGAATATTGTTATGTTATCTTGTGTAATCTTACTTAACATAGTTACATTGGATGTAATGTATATGGGATGAGGGACAGTTGTGACAACACAACGTTAATCGTCTGTGTTCATTTAGACAGTGAGATTTATAATTTTGAGTAAGAACTGATACTGTGTTCTTTTATCTATTTAATGTATTGTGTTGTTTTAAATAAAAATATAAAAAAAAAAAATAATATAAAAAAGGCACAAGACTCTCAATTGTAATTGCACTAAGGTCTTATATAAGTTGTTTACAAGAATTAGAGTATAACTAGATTTAAATTGACAGGATAAAATACACAAGTTAAGGTAGCAAAAGAATAATAAAAAAAATGATAAAAATCAAAATGGCAATGACTTGGTTATAATATGCTAGTAAGGTGGTAGACAGGATAATATAAAAGTTGTAGTTGAAAATACTAGTTTAAAAAAGTATAGAATAAAAATGGTCAGTAAAAGAAGTTTACAATAAGTTTGGTCAATATAGTTTAAAGCAAAATTGTGCATTAATAGGGATTTTAGAATAAAATTGGGCAATAGAGTATTTCTTAAAGTGAGGTAGAATTATTGAGGACAAGTTATGGTTAGTTTATAATAAAATAAGATAGAACAGTGATGTGGTAAATTGTAAAAAAGGAGATAGATTCTGTAGATATTAAACACAATTAAGACTATGAGGTAGAATGGTCGTTGAATACAACAATGGCAATCAAAAGTAGTTGGGGTATTAGAATTTTAGGGGGGAACAAATTTATGACAATATAACACTAACAGTGGACGATGGGTATTATCTGCACTTTACTCTGATTCTGTTAGTCCAGCCTCACTTAGGAATGTTTTAAGGTCATGTTCTGTAGAGATGAAGTATCTCTTCCCAGTGGGCTGTTTCCTAACTGCAATTTTTCCATCCCTCACAAAGCACTGGTGGATTTTTTGGGCATAGTGTAATTTTCTTAGCCGATAAAGAAGGTTTTGTCTTGTTTTGGTAAGGCACTCATTGATGTTAACATCAGTTTTCATAGAAATAGATGTTTTTAGTAGGTTGTTTCTTTGTAGGCTAGTTTGGAATTTTAAACAGCACTGTTTTTTTTACACTGCTTGGTAGCCCATCAGTTTGCAATCCTTTAGGTCATCACTACGTATGTTAAGGCGAAGGTGGTCCTTGATAAGCTGTATGGTGGCCTCCATGCAGGTCTCTTGGGTGACTGTGGGTGGGAGATGTTTGCTGTTAACTACAACAGCGTCAGATAGCTGCTGTTGGTCATTATGGTCTTGGAAGTTGGTTATGACATTGGCAAGTTGTTGGTCCACTCTTGATCTTTCCTCTATAATGTTGTTAGTAAGTAGGGTGACTTGGTCTTTTAGAGTGTTGATGGTTTCTAGGGACTGGGTGTGGGTGTTGCTTTGTTGTTCCAGAGTGTCTAGTTTATGTTCAAGAGCAGTGATCTTGTTGAGGTAATCTCCATTGCTAGCTTTTAGTTCCTGCATTTCTTGAGTTACTTTGGTGATCGTTTGGTTCTGAATCATAGGGAGTTTAGCTATTTCTGAGTCGGTGATCTTCTTGACATCAAATACTGGGAAGGAGTTATCTTGAACTGTGGCGGTGGCCATGTTTGTTGTTGTCTGTCGTGTGTTGTTGTGGTGCCAGTGGGTGATGAGGGTTGTGTCCTGGCTGGCAGTACCACAAGTTTTCCTTGTGTTATTACTGCTCTCACCTTTGATGTTAGGAGTCCTTAGCTGGTTACTGGATCTTCGTTTATTGCTCTGACCCTTGTCCATTGGCTGTGGCTTCAGGTGAATAGTAGAAGATGGGTGATGGGTGAATGTTGTGGAGTATCACTTCAGTGGCAGCGGGGTAGGAGGTGGTAGTACGAGTCCTATTAGTTGGTAATTTGTGAACTTTTGGGTGATTTCTGCAGTTGATTTATATCATTCTGGGTATCCACACATGTTAGTGTTATGTGGGTCTTGATTAGGTCATCACTGGGCTGCTGGGAACCTCAGGTAGAAGTAAAAATAGAGGACAAGGTTCCTGTTGCAGCTGTCGCATTGGGGGGATGTTGCATCATCTACTGAGGCTTTTGCTTTCATACCTGGAGTTTACCTGGAGAGAGTTTCGGGGGTCAACGCCCCCGCGGCCCGGTCTGTGACCAGGCCTCCTGGTGGATCAGCGCCTGATCAACCAGGCTGTTGCTGCTGGCTGCACGCAAACCAACGTACGAGCCACAGCCCGGCTGATCAGGAACTGACTTTAGGTGCTTGTCCAGTGCCAGCTTGAAGACTGCCAGGGGTCTGTTGGTAATCCCCCTTATGTGTGCTGGGAGGCAGTTGAACAGTCTCGGGCCCCTGACACTTATTGTATGGTCTCTTAACGTGCTAGTGACACCCCTGCTTTTCATTGGGGGGATGGTGCATCGTCTGCCAAGTCTTTTGCTTTCGTAGTGAGTGATTTTCGTGTGCAAGTTCGGTACTAGTCCCTCTAGGATTTTCCAGGTGTATATAATCATGTATCTCTCCCTCCTGCGTTCCAGGAATACAGGTTTAGAAACCTCAAGCGCTCCCAGTAATTGAGGTGTTTTTATCTCCGTTATGCGCGCCATGAAAGTTCTCTGTACATTTTCTAGGTCGGCAATTTCACCTGCCTTGAAAGTGCTGTTAGAGTGCAGCAATATTCCAGCCTAGATAGAACAAGTGACCTGAAGAGTGTCATCATGGGCTTGGCCTCCCTAGTTTTGAAGGTTCTCATTATCCATCCTGTCATTTTTCTAGCAGATGACGATTGATACAATGTTATGGTCCTTGAAGGTGAGATCCTCCGACATAATCACTCCCAGGTCTTTGACGTTGGTGTTTCGCTCTATTTTGTGGCCAGAATTTGTTTTGTACTCTGATGAAGATTTAATTTCCTCATGTTTACCATATCTGAGTAATTGAAATTTCTCATCGTTGAACTTCATATTGTTTTCTGCAGCCCACTGAAAGATTTGGTTGATGTCCGCCTGGAGCCTTGCAGTGTCTGCAATGGAAGACACTGTCATGCAGATTCGGGTGTCATCTGCAAATGAAGAACACGGTGCTGTGGCTGACATCCTTGTCTATGTCGGATATGGGATGAGGAACAAGATGGGAGCTAGTACTGTGCCTTGTGGAACAGAGCTTTCACCGTAGCTGCCTCGGACTTTACTCTGTTGACGACTACTCTCTGTGTTCTGTTAGTGAGGAAATTATAGATCCATCGACCGACTTTTCCTGTTATTCCTTTAGCGCGCATTTTGTGCGCTATTACGCAATGGTCACACTTGTCGAAGGCTTTTGCAAAGTCTGCATATATTACATCTGCATTCTTTTTGTCTTCTAGTGCATTTAGGACCTTGTCGTAGTGATCCAGTAGTTGAGACAGACAGGAGCGACCTGTTCTAAACCCATGTTGCCCTGGGTTGTGTAACTGATGGGTTTCTAGATGGGTGGTGGTCTTGCTTCTTAGGACCCTTTCAAAGATTTTTATGATATGGGATGTTAGTGCTATTGGTCTGTAGTTCTTTGCTGTTGCTTTACTGCCCCCTTTGTGGAGTGGGGCTATGTCTGTTGTTTTTAGTAACTGAGGGACGACCCCCGTGTCCATGCTCCCTCTCCATAGGATGGAAAAGGCTCGTGATAGGGGCTTCTTGCAGTTCTTGATGAACACAGAGTTCCATGAGTCTGGCCCTGGGGCAGAGTGCATGGGCATGTCATTTATCGCCTGTTCGAAGTCATTTGGCGTCAGGGAGTGATTTTCGTGTGCAAGTTTGGTACTAATCCCTCTAGGATTTTACAAGTGTATATAATCATGTATCTCTCCTGCCTGCGTTCCAGGGAATACAGCTTGAGGAACTTCAAGCGCTTCCAGTATTTGAGGTGTTTTATCTCTGTTATGTGCGTCGTGAAGGTTCTCTGTACATTTTCTAGGTCAGCAATTTCACCTGCCTTGAAAGGTGCTGTTAGTGTGCAGCAATATTCTAGCCTACATAGAACAAGCGACCTGAAGAGTGTCATCATGGGCTTGGCGTCCCTAGTTTTGAAGCTTCTCATTATCAATCCTGTCATTTTTCTAGTAGAGGAGACTGATACGGTGTTGTGGTCTTTAAAAGTGAGATCCTTTGACATTATAACTCCCAGATCTTTTACATTAATCTTTCGCTCTATTGTGGGGTTGGAATTTGTTTTATACTCCAGTATAGTTTTAATTTCCTCACGTTTTCCATATCGGAGTAATTGAAATTTCTCATCATTGAACTTCATATTGTTTTCTGCGGTTCATTTAAAGATTTGGTTGATGCACACCTGGAGTCTTGTGGTGTCTTCAGTGGAGGACATTGTCATGCAAATGGTGGCCCGGTGGCCTGGTGGCTAAAGCTCTCGCTTCACACACGGAGGACCCGGGTTCGATCCCCGGCGGGTGGAAACATTTCGACGCATTACCTTACACCTGTTGTCCTGTTTACCTAGCAGTAAATAGGTACCTGGGTGTTAGTCGACTGGTGTGGTTTAGACAGTCCTTGATGTTGCACTGACTTTCTTGGGTTATCCTGGCTTGATAACCCTCCACGGTTAAAAATCCGAACGAAATCTTATCTTATCTTAAATTCGGGTGTCATCTGCAAAGGAAGATACAGTGCTGTAGCTTACATCCCTGTCTGTGTCAGATATGAGGATGAGGAACAGAATGGGAGCGAGTACTGTGCCTTGTGGAACAGAGCTTTTCACTGTAGCCCCCTCAGACTTTACTCTATTTACTACTACTCTATGTGTTCTATTTTTTTTAGGAAATTATAGATCCAACTACCAAGATTTCCTGTTATTCCTGTAACTCTCACCATGGTCACACTTATCAAAGGCTTTTACAATGTCTGTGTATACTACATCTGTGTTTTTTTTCCTTCTAGAGCGTCCAGGACCTTGTCAAGTGAACCAGTAGTTGGGACAGGCAGGAGCGACCTGCTCTAAACCTGTGTTGCCCTGGGTTGTGTAACTGATGGCGATCTTGCTTCTTGGAATCCCTTCAAAGACTTTTATAATATTGGATGCTAGCGATATCTTTATGTAGTTCTTTGCTATTGCTTTACTGCCACCTTTGTGGAGTGGGGCTGTGTCTTTTGTTTTTAGCAGCTGTAGGACGACCCCTGTGTCTATGCTCCCACTCTATGGAGAGGGATGTCAAAAGCACATGATAGGGGTTTCTTGCAGTTCTTGTTAAACACGGAGTTCCATGAGTCTGGGCCTGAGGCAGAGTGCATGGGAATGTCATTTATCGCCTTTTTGAAGTCATTTGGCGTTAGGGTAATATCAGATAGGTTCAAGTCTGCCAGATTTCATGTCTCGCTGAAAAACAATTCATTTAGGTCTTCGACTCTCAGTCTGGTTAGCGGCTCGCTGAAAACCGAGTCATATTGGGACTTGAGTAGCTCACTCATTTCCTTGCTGTCATCTGTGTAGGACCCATCTTGTCTATGTAGGGGCCTAATACTGGATGTTGTTCTCGACTTGGATTTGGCATAAGAAAAGAAATATTTTGGATTTCTTTCACTTGCATTTATGACTTTTAGTTCTTTCCATGTTTCTTGACTACTTCAAGATTCCTTTAGCTTAAGTTCGATGTTTGCTACTTCTCTGACCAGTGCCTCCCTTCGTATTACAGATATATTTGTTTGTTTTAGCTGCTCTGTTATTCTTTGCCTTTGCTTGTATAGGGAGCGCCTTTCTCTTTCTAGTTTACATCTTCTCTTCTTTTTCCTTAAAGGAATATGCCTTGAGCATACCCTGAGTGCCACAGAGTTAATTTGTTCTAGACATATGTTTGGATCCGCGTTGCTTAGAATATCTTCCCAGTTTACGACCTGGTTGACTTGGTCCCACCTTATGTTTTTGTTATTGAACTTGAATTTAGTGAAGGCTCCCTTGTGACTGATCACATTTTGTTGGTCTGGGGCTCCGCACATAAGTGTCTGAACCTCTGTTATGTTGTGATCTGAATATATTGTTTTTGATATGGTAATATTTCGTATCAGATAATCATTATTAGTGAAGATGAGGTCCAGTGTATTCTGCAATCTTGTTGGCTCTCTTATTTCATTGTCAAAGTGACCCTTTTCGTGGGTCTCTATGAAAACCGCGAATATTGTGTTGACTCTGTCAGCAGACCACGGATGAAAGGTATTCTGTTGTTAGTTGCTGGCTTTAGACCCTGTATATTTGCAAAGATGAATGTCGTCGAATTGGTGGTATGGGAAGGGTCTTTTTTTCCTGTCACAAATGCCCGTTGTTTTGGAGTAGAGGCCATCGACTGTGATTCCGCTCCAGAAATGATAGGAGTTTGTGTACGATTTCTGTTATTTTCTACCAGCCTTTTGTCCTTCCTGGCGTTAAAAAAACCTTTGTTTATCGTGACTGCATTCCCTGCTGGTGTGTGTTTTTCTGTCTGTTTATTATCTTCAGCACTTGTACTAACAGTGGTGCCTTCACCAGTATTTTCTGGGTCCAGGGACTGTATATCAACATTACAGAGGTACATATTGATTCAGGGACTGTACCACAATGTTCTGATAACTAAACACATTATAGTAGCAATCAACTATTTACATGTTTTGTTCTGTTTACAGTCGTAATGAGTTATTTATGCAGACATGAATTAAGTCCCGTCACCTCCTCTTGTACTGCCTTGGTTGACATGGTCCCAGAACTTTAGCAGGTTTATGAGGCTCGATTTACCATTTGTAAATCCTAGCTTTCCCTTATTAATGTAACCAATTCTCTTCAGGTAATCCAGAGCACTTCAATTTCTCATTATTTTGTACTCAGTGTGCAGATAACTTATTTTGGGACTGCTGTATAGAAACACAGCTAGTTGGACGAGTATCAAAGCTAGTTGGCCCAGTGGTTAACGCACAGACCTGTGGGATTTAGCACTCACTTGCCATGGGTTCGAGTCCTGCTCGCTCCCTGACTTGCTTCTTGCCAGCTTCCGTAACTACCCGCTCACAAAACATGAAATATTGCTATTTCTTATAAGAATTCATTTTACGTTATATAGCAAAATAAACTCGTTAAAATTTTCTATTCTTTCGTGAAATAATAATAATAATAGAAAATAATAATAACAATAATAATAATAATAATGATAATAGCAATATTTTTTTATTTTTTTCATTCGCCGGTATTGTCCCGGTCCTTGTCCCGGTCCGGGTCTTTTCCAATAGCGGTGACCCGGCCTTGGCTCCCTGTCTGGGGAGGGTCTCGAGACCTAAGTCTCCCATGGGAGGAGGTACAAGTACCCCCTCATCTTTGGGACCAAGTGTCCCCAGGCCTAGCCCCAGTCCCCGCCCTCACGGGGCTCGTAGGGAGAAGCTAGGCCTCTGGTCTGCCATCTGCCCCGCCCCAAAGGGGCTCGTGGGGATGGCAGTCTTGTGAGCTGCAGGTGATAGCAAGCTCAGGCTTAACAATATTATTATTATTATTATTATTATAATTATTATTATTATTATTATTATATATATTACTAAATAATGCTAATAATAATAATAATAATAATAATAATAATAATAATAATAATTATTATTATTATTATTATTATTATTATTATTATTATTATTATTATTATTATTATTATCATCATTATTATTATTAATGCTAATGTTACGAGTATGGCCATACCCGTTATATTATATACAAGGATGTGCTCCTTTATTTTATAATATATATGCTAATGCTAATGTTGTATTATATTACGTTTTGTTAGCAGTTGTTAATATTGTCATGTAGTGGGAAACCACTAGTGTAAGTGCCGGTTAGCACTTCAGGTACTTAAGTCTCCCTCAGTGGTCAGTCGTCACGTGAGGTCACAGACCCTGAGCTGCTTTGGGGATTAGCGTGGACGGTTACAAAGCATGGCTTGCTTCTGCAGTGTTTTAAAAACTGAGGTTGGAGAGTTGAAGGAGGAGGTCTTGCTTCTCCAGGAGGAGATTAGGAGGCTGAAGGTCCACCTCAATGGGCCTGGGAGAGAGTGTGAGGTGGTTGGAGATGTGGGGAATGAGGCTTCTAGCAGTGAGGTGCAGTCTGTCTCTCACTGTGAGGAGGCTGTAGTGTGGGGAGGTAGCAACGGCTACCAGCAGTGAGGTGCAGCCCAGCACCTGCTACAAGTGGCGAGTTGTTCACAGTAATGGGAGGCGCATCAGAGTAAGGAAAGTTAAGAGTGAAGATCTGAAGGTAGGAAATCGCTTCTCTGTTCTCCAGGATGAATGTACTTCAGTGGCCAGTGAAGGTAAGGGTACTACTGCCCCTGCTAATGAAGGTAAGCGCATTCTTGTGGTTGGTGACTCTCAGGTAAGATATGTTGACCGTGCTTTTTGTAATAGGAATAAGAAGATGAGAGATAGAGTGTGCTTCCTGGAGCTGGTGTGGGGACATTGTCAACAGGCTGGATAATATCATGTCAGGTAATGGGAAACAAGCCCATTATCTGTCTCAGTGCTGGTGGAAATGATATTGGGAAGGGTATGGAGAGAAGAGCTGCTAGATAAGTACAGGTCAGCTATAGATTTCATTAAGTCTAAGGGAGGGATCCATCATATGTAGCATCTTGCCTAGAAGGGGAGTAGGAAATGAATGGTTGTCTAGGGCAATTGGTGTAAATTGCTGGCTAGACAGATACTGCAAGGAACTTGCAATCCCATTCATTGACAACTGGAACAACTTTTTAGGCAAACATGATATGTATGCAAGGGATGGGGTACATCTCTCTGGGGCAGGGGTGGTTAGCACTTGCTGACTCGATTGAGAAGGCCATTGGTGAAATGCCTATGATTTTAAACTGATGGAAGATAGAGGTATGGGTGTGTGTGGGAAAACAAACAGGTTGCAACACTAGGGTTGGAAACAGTAAATGTATAAAAGGCATTCAGCATGAAGTTATAAATAAAGACAATAGAACAGGTCAGCAACAAAGGGGGACAGCAGAGGGCAGCAAGGGACTAGCTCCCTTAAGGTTACTATACTAATAGCAGGAGTGTTAGAAATAAGATAGATGAGCTAAGATTAATTGCAAGTGCAGGAAACATAGATATTATTGCTATAACAGAGACCTGGCTCAATCTGAAGGATAGAGAGTGCCCTCTGAATGTCACATACAAGGCTATAAATTATTCCACACTGACAGGGTCAACAGGAAAGGTGGTGGAGTAGCGATGTATGTCAGAGACAATTTAAATTGTTGTGTTAGACAAGATATTAAATTAGAAGCGTCAGCCACTGAATCTGTTTGGTTACAGCTTCTCGAGGGCCGAGAAAAACTAATTTTGGTTGTGATTTACAGGGCCCCAATCTTGATGGGAGTGCAGTAAACTTCTATGGGACGAAATTCGTAAGGCATCTACATACGAAAATGTTGTGCTAATGGGAGATTTCAACTATAGACAGATTGACTGGAGCAATTTGACAGGAAATTTAGAGTCGGGTGACTTTCTTGATACGATCCAGGATTGTTTTTTAAAACAGTTTGTGACAGAGCCAACTAGGGGAAATACCTCCTTGACTTGGTTCTTGCCAGTAGGGAAACACTAATTAATAATCTTGAGGTTAATGATGAGCTTGGGGAGAGTGATCACAAATCACTCAGTTTTAACATATCATGGAATTCCCCTAATAATGGCAATCAAGTCTCCGTCCCTGACTTTCGCTTGGCTGATTTCATAGGACTGAAAAATTTACTTAGGTGGGCTGAACTGGAATGACCTGACTAAGGGTCAGGTAGGTGGTGATGGTTGCCGATATGATGCTTTCCATGGCATAGTTCTAGCTGCTCAGTCAAATTATGTTCCAATAGGGAAATCAGATCAAACAAAAAATGATCCTAAATGGATGAACAATAGATTAAAATATCTGAGTGGTTCAAAAGAGAGGCATATATAGGCAAATCAAAAGAGGAGAGGGGCAATTAAGAAATCGATATATTCAGTTAAGGAGAGAAATAAAAAAGGGAATTAGAAAAGCAAAAAGAGATTATGAGGTTAAAGTTGCAAGAGAATCGAAGACTAACCCAAAAGGTTCTTTCAGGTATACAGAAGTAAGATCAGGGACAAGATAGGCCACTCAAAAGTTCCTCGGGTCAGCTCACTGACAGTGATAAGGAAATGTGTAGAATTTTTAACACATACTTCCTCTCAGTTTTTACACAGGAGGATACCAGCGATATTCCAGTAATGATAAATTATGTAGAACAGGACGATAATAAACTGTGCACTATTAGGGTCACAAGTGACATGGTCCTTAGGCAAATAGATAAATTAAAACCTAACAAATCCCCAGGCCCTGATGAACTGTATGCAAGGGTTCTAAAGGAATGTAAAGAGGAGCTTAGCACACCTTTGGCTAATCTTTTCAACATATCACTACAAACTGGCATGGTGCCAGATAAGTGGAAAATGGCAAATGTGATACCTATTTTCAAAACAGGTGACAGGTCCTTAGCTTCGAACTATAGACCAATAAGCCTAACCTCCATAGTGGGAAAATTTATGGAATCAATAATTGCCGAGGCAGTTCGTAGCCACCTTGAAAAGCATAAATTAATCAACGAATCTCAGCATGGTTTTACAAAGGGGCGTTCCTGCCTTACGAATTTATTAACTTTTTCACTAAGGTATTTGAGGAGGTAGATCATGGTAATGAATATGATATTGTGTATATGGACTTCAGTAAGGCTTTTGACAGGGTCCCACATCAGAGACTATTGAGGAAAATTAAAGCACATGGAATAGGAGGAGAAATTTTTTCCTGGATAGAGGCATGGTTGACAAATAGGCAGCAGAGAGTTTGCATAAATGGGGTGAAATCAGAGTGGGGAAGCGTCACGAGCGGTGTTCCACAGGGGTCAGTGTTGGGCCCCTGCTGTTCACAATCTACATAAACGACATAGATGAGGGCATAAAGAGCGACATCGGCAAGTTTGCCGATGACACCAAAATAGGCCGTCGAATTCATTCTGACGAGGACATTCGAGCACTCCAGGAAGATTTGAATAGACTGATGCAGTGGTCGGAGAAGTGGCAGATGCAGTTTAATATAGACAAATGCAAAGTTCTAAATGTTGGACAGGACAATAACCATGCCACATATAAACTAAATAATGTAGATCTTAATATTACGGATTGCGAAAAAGATTTAGGAGTTCTGGTTAGCAGTAATCTGAAACCAAGACAACAGTGCATAAGTGTTCGCAATAAAGCTAATAGAATCCTTGGCTTCATATCAAGAAGCATAAATAATAGGAGTCCTCAGGTTGTTCTTCAACTCTATACATCCTTGGTTAGGCCTCATTTAGATTATGCTGCACAGTTTTGGTCACCGTATTACAGAATGGATATAAATTCTCTGGAAAATGTACAAAGGAGGATGACAAAGATGATCCCGTGTATCAGAAACCTTCCCTATGAGGATAGACTAAGGGCCCTGAAACTGCACTCTCTAGAAAGACGTAGAATTAGGGGGGATATGATTGAGGTGTATAAGTGGAAGACAGGAATAAATAAAGGGGATGTAAATAGTGTGCTGAAAATATCTAGCCTAGACAGGACTCGCAGCAATGGTTTTAAGTTGGAAAAATTCAGATTCAGGAAGGATATAGGAAAGTACTGGTTTGGTAATAGAGTTGTGGATGAGTGGAACAAACTCCCAAGTACCGTTATAGAGGCCAGAACGTTGTGTAGCTTTAAAAATAGGTTGGATAAATACATGAGTAGATGTGGGTGGGTGTGAGTTAGACCTGATAGCTTGTGCTAACAGGTCGGTTGCCGTGTTCCTCCCTTAAGTCAATGTGACCTGACCTGACTAGGTTGGGTGCATTGGCTTAAGCCGGTAGGAGACTTGGACCTGCCTCGCATGGGCCAGTAGGCCTTCTGCAGTGTTCCTTCGTTCTTATGTTCTTATGTTCTCAGTCACGTGACCAAAGTGACGTCGGCTTACCACTCAGTGGTACCGGCAGTAGGTTCACAGTACCTGCTCAGAGAATATACACTACCCTT
>NW_026467627.1:0-14141 GCF_026875155.1 Cherax quadricarinatus
TGGCGATGTAAAAAGTAGAAAAACCCCAAAAAAAATTTCGTTTGTCATTTAAATTGCCAGCATCAAAAAAATCTTTAAAAAAAATTCCCCCCGGTTGGTGGTAAAGTACAGCTGCATCACAATTACCCTTTCAAAACTATGCCTGTAGTTATATAATCACATATAGTATATTTAATTCAGTAACTGTTGGGGTAGTCTTTGCTTATGGCCCAGTCTCACATGCACACGATCACAATATTCCTTGTCTAACGGGCTCTCTTACCTAATCTTAAAAATGTGATGACTGCTTCACCACTTCATTAAACACATTCGTCTTTCCTCTTCAACATCTAACACCCACAACCTGCGGAAGTACTTTCTGATATCCCTGTGACTCATTTGTTTCTTCAACTTCCCATCAATGCCATCGTGTTTCCGGTTCCCTCCTTTCAAATCATTGTTCCTACCTTATTCACGCAATGCGTGTATTTATAAAACGCACATTATTAAATGCATAAACTTACGTAATATAAAATATTACGTAAGGGGCAGAAGAGATATGCACAAACAGCTTTTATGATTTTTTTTTTTTTTTTTTACCATAAACCATTTCATTTATTTCTCCAAAGCCGAGTCATCATAATTCGCACAACAGATGCCCCCCCAAACTATGATTCACGCAAACTGAACCCTCTTTGTGGCGTCACCAAGTCGCAATGCCAAAAAGGAAGCTGAGAACACGAGCTCTGCTGTAACCCAGTTATTTTAACCTTCACTTCAGGAATTATTTGTATTCTTACCACATCCATAGTTCACAGGCTCTCTGCATGTTTGGTTAACACTAATTACTGATGGCTGGCAACATTGCAAGTTTGGGTAACCCGGGTACGGAGGGGCATAAGGGAAGAAAAATCTGCAACGCGTTTTAACTGAGTAAACTTGCACAGCATTGCGCCACGAGGTTAGTACGTATATGCAAGGAAATACTTGGTCTCTGAAATACCATTACAATTACTACAATAATACGGCATGAATGTAACATGTTTGCGTAAAAAAAATATTTTTACTAGTAAAGACTTATTTGCTCAAGGTCAGGGTCAAGCACAGGCTTTGGGTTACACTTGAGCAGAAAGTAGCAGAATCATTAGTCCTTAAATATGATTTACTGATGTACCTTTATGATACTTTTGCGCGCGCCTTAGTTCTTCCGTGTTGATAAAAATCACAGAAAGGGGTAGGGTTGCCCCTATTTGCAATCTCACCCTTTGTCTGTGAAAACCCTCCACTGTTTGGGTAGAATTCCTAGAGGAACGGAATGTCAACTTTAGACAAATTGACTGGAATTCTCTGACTGGGAAAAGAATCAAGTGACTTCTTGGAGGTAATCCAGGTCTTTTTTTTAAAACCGTTTGTGACAACCAACGAGGAGAAATAACCTGTTTGACTTGGCTCTAGCAAACAAGATCCTTATCATTATAATAATGGTGTACAATACTGACAAATTATTGAATAAGACTTGTGCAAGACTGGTATCTATATTTCCTAAACTCGTTGCTAACACACACAGTAGGCTTCTTCAGTCGAACAGAGATAACTGAATATGTTATCAGTTAACCAGCCTTGGAGAAGCAATTTTGAGGTGGTCAGTCCCTCAACTTCGAGAAGCGTCATTTCCATGGTCTTGATTATGGAGCATCCAGCTCCATCAAACCAGGAGGCGAATTAAAACTGCTTTAACAGTAAAACAATAATTCAGACCGTAAGGTTGGATTTTTTTTTTCATGGTATCTCCTCCCCGATCAATGAAGGATCATGTGAAAGCCAATATTGTTCGCATAGTTAATGTTTTTTTTTTACTTGTGCTATGAGTGTTTCTCTTGCTAAAACCTTGAGTACTCGACTTCCTGATGTGGCAATAACATTCCTCATCTTCATGATGGCATCTTGCTTGATTAGTCAGCTAACTTTTTTGTAAACATACTTTAAGTGACAACACAATTATATATACGCTTATTTTATATTATGGTATAAACTGCCGACAAGTAGATGAATAAGATCCATGTGCAACAATTTGACATATTTATTGACGAGACGTTTCACCAGTTCAGAAGTCTTCTTCAGTCAACATACAGAGGAAATAGCAAAGACGTGGAGATGTAGATATGAAGTGATCAGCCCTTCACTCAGCCTAGGTGTGTTCAGCTCTATTGCTAGAGATGAACACACACCAATGCTGAGGGATTATCCACTTCAAATTTACCTATTTACTTCTCTAGGCTGAAAAAACTAATCACCTCATATCTACAAACTCCACGACCTGTGCTGTCTCCACGGTACTTCGACTGAAAAAGCCGCTTAGCAGGCTAAAACGTCTCATCAAAAAATTCTTGATATATTTAACACCTTCCCTGTTCACTGAAGTATCGAGTGAGTAAATAATTACAATAGTATTTTGGTCATACATTTCTGGTATTATAATTATATAAGTGAAAAACGAGTGGAAAACTTTAGCCTCGTACCTCTTATAGTGGCTTGACCCCATCGAGAGTGAATATCCTTGTGGGAAAAGCTAAGCCACCACAAGAGGTAGCGTCCTGCTAAAATCACTACTCATAAATCGGTATTTCTTCAAACACCCAGATCAAGCCCCGACTCTAACCAACCCGGTCTGTACTGGAATTCCCCCCCCCCTCCTGAACTTCAGTACATCTTGCACTGATCAAGACAGCCATTAGTGAGTTATGCTAACCTAGAAATCAACTAACTCTATGCTGAATTAATTTCACACATTTTCCCTGCTTGCCACCATTACGTTAATAAGCTATAATGTAGGTTATGACATTTTATTCGTCCACCAGGGACTTCATCAATTCACACAAAACAAGACGTGGATATTGATAAGGATGGGGAGAGGCCCCGAGTGAAAGAATGAGGTGATGAAGTTAAAGCGAATCACGAACGAGGTTAGGTGGTCACACCATCAGGCTTGGGAAAATAAACCTCGCCAAAACTTCGGAGATTGAACGAATGATCCTGATTTTTCATTAATGCCATTGGTTGTGGCTATTGCTGCGGATTCTAAACATATTTTGCTCCGGTGGTCACTGTCTTTTGTTGATGTCTTGAGTCAAAGAAGTTCATAAGGTGATTCTCTGTATGTGTATGTAGGGTATACGTATTTCTAATATTGTCGCTTCGGGATGGGTTAATGTTCCGGCAGATAGGTCTCTGCAGGTTTCACCTACATAAATCTTGTCACAACCTCCACATAGTATAATATAAATGCCAAAGTAATGTTTATTGGCTTAATTTTCTTTACTAAGTCTTTTATAGTTATAGACGAAATGTTGGTGACCAATATTAACTCTAACCAAGGTACTGGAAAGGTTGTGGGAAAGGTTGTGGCTGGGTTTGTTGACGGAGAACACAATTTATCGGGTGGGTGTAGTGTTACAACTTCGAGTTATGAAGTATCTTCTCGGCTTCCTTCTTGCAGTCGATGATGAAATACTGCAGGTAGTGTGACGCTCGCTGAAAACTTGATTGATATATTATATTTTTCCAAATACGCAGAAGTAGAAAAAAAACTACGTGCTCTTAATACGAATCTAAATATGATCCAGCGCTTGGTTCTATCGTCGTGATGTTACATAATTCAGGCTATTTTTATATGTTGGTCTGCGGTAGACTGAAATCAAGTTTACTGCCACCTGTTATTTTAATATAATGAGTAAGAATGATGTATAAAACTTAAATATATTATGCCTAACTAATTTTAAGTGTATAAGTCACAGTGTTTGATTTTACTGGGTTATCCTACGCTAATTGACACATATATTACTACTCGAACAATTGTAAAAATCCAGACTTCTATAATGTATCTGAATAAAAATTAACTACTATGCCTACATTACACCAGGCGCAACCGTCATTATATCACACATGAAAATGCGTACAGATATAAACATTTTGGTGGATAACCTAAGATACTCCGCTGCTAAACTTGTCGTTTGATTTTTTATTGCATACTTGTGGTTTAAAATATACGTTAATATAGGTATACATGGAACGTTTAAATATTAACGCTCGGTAATTGCCCAGGGCCCTAGGAGAACAGAGTGGAAATAGGATGGGTTGAATGTGGTCAACGTATTATTTTTCATGGGGAAGCGTTTAAATCCGTTAGCGCCAAGGTCACCATAATGCCCAAGGATGTCGTATCAAGCTTCCCACTGTATAAATTAACCGTGCTAAAACAAATACTGATGGTTAGAATTTAAGAGGAACAAATTTTAATACTTCACAAAATTTTAAGATTGGTCCTAAATCTGCACAAACATCACTGCCCCATGAAAGCATGAGACTTGGCAGACGGTGCAAAATACTCCCCCACCCCAAATGAAGTACTTAGGGTGCCGTGAGTACACTAAGGAAAACTCAACACTATTCAATGCCCTTCCTTCATACATGAGGCGGAATCACCATTAAACCCCCGGGATGTCTTCAAAAGAGAACAGGACAAGTTTCTTAAGTCAGTTCCTGATCAGCCGGGCTGAAGTGCTTACGTTTTGGGCTTCGTGCGGCTAGCACTAACAGCCTAGCCTGATTGATCTGGTCTGGGGCTGGAATGTTGACGCGAAACTCTCCAGGTAGGTAGGTAGGTAATGAGTGGCAAAGAAACATTCACTAGCTCCTCGAATACACATCTTGCGATGTGATATTTCATTTTCAGCAGGGTAAACTAGTAAGTCAGCGGAAGGACTCTGTTAAATGACCTAAAGCCCTGCTAAGTGAGCAACACATCTCAATTTTACATTGATTCTTTTGCCCAATTTCTAAAATCAGTTTCTCTATGCTTCATGTCAGGTTTGGTTACATAAACTTATAAAAACATTTATTTACAATGGGTCAAATTAAAAAAAAAAAAAAACGACCTCGACAAGTTTAGTAACACGAGGGCCGAGCAGTACCAAGAAATGTATATAAGAACAGAGTGGTTGACTAATGAAATTATTTAAAAGAGTAGATAGTATGTGCTTTCACCATTGGAAATTTAAAAATATACATATATGAAAAAATCCTTGAAGCAGAGACATCACTAGTTACAAATAAGCTAAAATACAATATCAATATATTCATAAATGGGTTGAAAGAGAAGTGAAAAGCTCGGGTGTTGGCAAGAGGTGTGGGTTAAAAGATAAAGAATCTAACACAAAGTGGGAGTTGTCACAGTTGCTCTTTGCTAAGACACTACTTTTGGGAGATTTCTGAAGAGAAGTTGCAGAGGTTGGTGGATGAGTTTGGTAGGGTATGTAAAAGAAGAAAATTAATAGTGAATACATGAAAGAGTAAGGTGATGAGGATAAAAAAATAGGTAACGAAAGATTGGATGTCAGATTGGAGGGAGTATGGAGGAGGTGAATGTATTCAGATATTTAGGAAGTGGCGTGTCAGCAGATGTGTATATGAAGATGAGGGTGAATCATATAGAATTGATAAGGGAAAAGGTGAGTGGTGCCCTTAAGGGTCTGTAGAGACAAAGAACATTGTCCATGGAAGCAAAGAGGGGAATGAACGAGGGTTTAGTTATACAACACTTTTATATGGGTACGAAGCATGGGGGGTGAATGTTGCAACAAGGAGAATGATGGATGCAGTGGAGATGTCATGTCTGAGGACAATGTGCGGCGTTGAATGCAGAGAATTCGTAGTTTGGAAATTAGGAAGTGCGGGATTACCAAACTATTATCCAGGGGCTGAGAAGGGGTTGCTGAGGTGGTTCGGACATGTAGAGAATGGAACAAAATAGAATGACTTCGACAGTGTATAAATCTGTAGTGGAGAGAAGGCGGGGTTAGGGGTCGGCCTAGGAAAGGTTGGAGGTAGGGGTAAAGGTTTTGATGAGAGGGGTTTGGACTTCCAGCAAGCATGCGTGAGCGTGTTAGATAGGAATAAAATGGAATCAAATGGTTCTTAGGACTTGACGTGCTGCTGGAGTGTGAGCAGGGTAACATTTATGAAAGGATTCAGGGAAACCGGAGATGGGAAGTACAGTGCCTGCACTTTGAAGGAGGGGTGTTAATGTTGCAGTTTTATAACAGTAGTGTAAGCACGCCTCTGGCAAGACAGAGATGGAGTGAATGATGGTGAAAGTTTTTCTTTATCGGGCCACCCTGCCTTGGAGGGAGACGGCCGATGTATTAATAAATAATAATAAAACAAGTATGATTTTTTTACTGGTGGTGCATAAATGGATTAGCACAGGTCAACACAAGATAGTCACCAGATTTTTTTCAATTTCTATTAACAGCCTCCCCATATTCCCCCACCCCCACCCCCTACTTTCCTCTACAGTACTGAAACTCTTAATAAACTAATGATGAATTGTCAATCTCTAGAATCTACTGATTACTACGTTTGGTATGTTTTAGTCTAGATCATGCTACACACAGTAATCAATATCACTTCCGTCAACCTATCTCAAATACTACGTAGACATGTTTTGAATGAAGGTGAAAATTTACAAGCATTAGAACCCTTTAACTATTCAATGATTTTAACACAAAATTAATGTTCTTAATTCACTGCCATCATTACCAATTTCAACTACATTTGCAATTTACTATGAATATTAATTTAAATTTAAAATTTATTTATTAATGAAAGTCCTAAAATCTTCAGCCCTCATACTGAAATATAATTCTGTCGAATAGGGAAATAGCCTCAGTATTTAAACCAAAGTAAATGCCAGGCTTACCGTCCTTAGACTGCTTGCAATAAAAATTACCAAGACATAATCCACGGGATCTTTCCCCTACGAACCAGTGACTCAGCTTCAACAGGAAGACGGGATCAGATTCAGAAAGGGTGGGTATATAGGAGCAATAATTTAGCAATGAGTTGCATAATTTTATCACATTGTCCGTTTACCATCAATTTAGGGTAACCCAGAGAAACCCATTCACTATCGCTCAGTCAACAGCGGCCTTGTCAAGTGTGAGAACATCTCTTTTCAAATAAGCCTCTGAAATACAAAATCTCAATATCTACCAAATAGTGTCCATTAAATAATTTCCGTGTCTTTTTTTAAAAAATAGGTAAATACACGAGTAGAAATGGTTTGAAGCGAGTAGGTTCTACGAAGCAGGGGCCAGTACGGAATAAACCTTGGTTGGCAACTGGATATCGACCAGTGATTTAAAAGAAACGTGAGAAAAAATTAGGACATACCTGGAGGGTGTTCCGAGGGTCAACGCCCCCGCGTCCCGGTCCATGACCAAGCCTCGCATGACCAGGCCGGGCATTTATTAAGAAAACGTTTCAAAGTCTCAGGACTGAAACGTTTTTTAATAAATATGTTCTAGTTTGCGCATGGGCCAGTAGGCCTTCTACAATGATTCTCTTTTAATACCCACAGATACTAATAACTATTCATATACCAAGGAGAGCCAAAAAGAAGTAGATACCTCAGAGGTTCTGGGCTGCAAGGGAAACAGGAGTCGGCACACAACATCATGCCTCAATTTCGAATTCTGTCACAGTGACTCACTAAACATATTTATCCAGCCCATTCTCCAATTTAAACATCCGCTTGGATAGCAACACTATGGGACTACCATACATCATGCGCTGCCAGACCCAAGCTGTTCGTTTATGTTATATCGTTACTGTCATACACACACACATATGTATATATATGCAATAAGATCACAGTAAACAGGTAATATCAGAATATGCAAAACAACCACTGTGAAAGGATAGTGAAATTCCAAGCGCTTTCGTGACTTCTCACATTTTCAAGGAACTTGTGAGAAGTCACGAAAGCGCTTGGAATTTCACTACCCTTTCACAGTGGTTGTTGCGCGCGCGCGCACACACACACATATATATATATATATATATATATATATATATATATTATATATATATATATATATATATATATTATATATATATATATATATATATTATATATACACACACACACACACACACGAGATAATATCTAATATTGAATTTTTGAAAAGGCTTGGATCGGACAGGAATTAACGAAAACGTAGTATGTGCAAAAAACGCCCGTCTATTTGGAGGACAGGTCATACACAACTGCGACACAGCTCCAACTTGAAGAGTATTACAAAAATTCCTGAGAACCTCTGTGTGTGAGCACGTAACATACATCACAACATATGTGTATGTTACATACACACTAATGTAAAAGCAAGTTGCGTACATTAATATGAGAGCAGATTACAAACACATTAATGCGACAGCACGTAACATATACATGAGAACTTGTCAAATACACATTAATGCGAGTACGTCACATATACTATATTTAACGTATACAATACCAACAAGCAGATGCAACAGACACCTGAGTAACATTTAGGTACTTTTGTTGCCGTGACGCATCGCCTGCGCAGCAGGCTTCTTCAGTCGATTACAGAAGCAAGTAATATACTGAAGATCGTTTAAGAAGCAGACTTTGAGGTGTTTAGTCTCTCAGCCTTGTTGAAGTGAAGTCCTGTTGAGAAGTTCAGTCCCACAGCCTGGATGGAAGGTGTTTAGTTGCGTAGTTTGGTCAGTCTGACCAAGCTAATCAAAATCTCCATCTTCAATATATTAATCACACCTGTATTAGACTGAAGAAAACTTGCTGGGCAGGTGAAACGTGTCGGCAATAAAGATACCTAAATTTATGTTGCGTCCTTCCTCTGCGTTACATGCACATTAACCTGAGAGCATGGTACATACACACTAATGCAAGAGAACGTTACATACACATTAATGTGAGAGCACATTACATAGCTACACATGTTGAAAATAGCTACATATAAATGCAATAACACGTTTCAGTGCCACATATTAATGCGAGAGCACTTTATAGAGCTATATATTAATGTGAGAACACGTTACATACACCATAATGTGAGAGCACGTTACATACACCATAATGTGAGAGCAAGTCCCATGCACCTTAATTGAGCACGTTGAATTAATGATCCATGGAACAGAAATGTCGGGCAGCCTATTATTTTAAACTTAGTGACTCGTTAGTATCGTGTCCACAAACACCTTCGCCGTGACAACAGCACCCGCCTACACTTTCACCGTGACAATAACACCAGCCTACATCCTGGCAGTGGCCATAACACCCAACTACACTTCCGCAGTGATAATAACAGGTCCGCATATCCCTTTGCCGTGGCAACAGGACCCACGAACATCCGCCTACGCACCTTCGCCGTGACCATAATACCCAACTACACTTCCGCCGTGACAGTAACACTCGCCTATACTTTCGCCGTGACAATAAACACATAAGTAATGAAATTTTTGGTATACGTCTTGAGCCTTGTTCATTTCGACATATGACATTATTTACAACATGGCTGACTGATACACATTTAAATATACTGTACCTTTACCTTTGATATACCTTTGAAGAGTTTCGGGTGCTTGCCTGGGCAACCAGGCTGTGCTGCTGGAGGCCCACTGCCCCACATATCCATCACAGCCTGGTTGATCTGGCACCTGGTGAATATACATGTCTAGTTTCCTCTTGAAGGCTTCTACACTTGTTCCAGCAGTGTTTCTGATATCTTCTGGTAAGATGTTGAAAAGTGTGGGACCCCGGATGTTGATACAGTGTTCCCTTATTGTCCTCACCGCCCCCTGCGTCTCACTGGGTTTATTTTACACTTCCTCCCATATATCTCACTTAAGTATGTTGTTATGGCAGTATGCAGATTTGGGACCAGCCCTCGAGTACCTTCCAGGTATATATTATGTACCTCTCTCTCTCCTTCGCTCCAATGAGTACATGTTCAAGACTTGCAGGTGTTTCCAGTAGTTTAGGTGCTTTTTCTGGCTCAATGTGAGCCGTAAACGATCTCTGTATTTGTTCCAGCTCCAATATTTCTCCTGTACGGTACTTTAATTCGGATACTTGTAATGGCGGTAGACTAGTACTGGTTGTAATAGTTGTAGTTGCTATAGCAGCAGCGGCAACGGTCATAGCACTGTCGGTGGCAATGATGGTAGCAATGCTAGTGGCGGTATTAGCAGAGGTGATAGAAGAAGTAATGGTTGTAGTGACTGCAGTCAATGTAGTGATGGTGATGGTGGTAGAAGTAGTGGTGGTGGTTCTAGTAGGTGAGGTGGTTGTATTAGTAAAAATGTAGTTGTAAATCATAAAAGCAGGAATAATGACTTATGAGAAGAGCGAAAATCTACAATCAGATATGGATTAAATGACAAACAATACCTACTTGGATACGAAACGAATGACCGCAAATAAATATAAACAGAACGCAATACGCAGTCACTGGAAGTAACAGGTTAAAGTAATAGGAGCATTAACTTAGCTCTAATGCTTAAATTAGTTTGTTAGGTGCCACGATCACTGACTTTAATTAGACTAATGCTTGCTTTAGTTACGTTTGTTACGTGTCATGATCATACAAGTGTCCGTGGGTGTTTAAAGCTGCACAAATCAGGAACACTTTAATCTTAAATCCCTTAGGGACTTGGTGTCAGTGCGAGGGTTCTTGATCTCAGAAGTGAACTGTCTGCCCCTTTGGATCTACCCTGATTGCCTCCCATTGCTAAGAGGCTGTGTAATCCCAATGGGAATGGAGTTTTCCGTAAGACAATGATAATTATAATAATTTGATCACTAAAATAAGAATCAGAGTAACGACTGTAAATACACATTACTCCCTAATACATGGATTAATGAAATCTGTAATACACAGATCAATTTAGAATGTAAAATAGCAGTATTACATTAATCCCTTAAATAAATTGATAGCTGTGTGTATATATACACAGATACATAAGTCTTGGTGTATAATGTACTCCATAAAGCACAGAAGAAAATGTAGTTAAGGCCCGGAAATTTTCAGGAGGGCTTTTGCGAAGTTAAAATGTAAGATGCCAGGTCAGTGAGGGCACCTTTCAAGGCACTAGAGCTCTCCTTGACAACACTGTTCTGGCCTCACAACGACAATAATAATTTTTCAAGGCAGTCCGTGACATCTCCAGTGTTCTCAGTGTACCCCTGGAAATGACAACAGATACTGTATCTCAATCGTTCTGAAACTAAGTGTTCATTTCAGCTACAGCGCGTCGCCCTTTCTGTACTGTCTCAACCGAGATGGGAAAAAACGGAGCCAACAAAAAATGAAAAGCAAGAATTCCATGAACATAATTTGCCAATGACTGTGTATGAGACCCCAAAGTGTAGCCTACACCTGGTCAAGCATGTGAAGTTCCAAAAGGTTTGCAACCAAACTATGTACCAGAACTGTGGGGAATGCACTAAGTGGAGAGAGTGGAGAAACTGAACCTGACGACCTTGCCGGAGAGGACAATGGAAGACATGATTACGATATACAAAATCTTAAGAGAAATTGATAAGGATGGGCTGAATAAAGAGAACCACGAATAAGGGAACGGAAATGAAAGCTAAAGACAAATAAGCTACAGGAATGTCACGAGTATTTTTTAGTCTCAGGATGGTTTAAAAGTGGAATGACTTGGATGAGGCAGTAGAGGCATATTAAATACATAGCTTCAAAACTAGATATAATAAGGCCCAATGGGCCAGAAATCACTGATGCCGATCAAAGTCCGCTAGGCAGCGGGGCCAAAAGCCCATTCTCGATTCCAGGAAACGCAAATCAATGAGTACACACCAGCACCACAAACAGTTTACCCTTTATTGGAGCAAAGGACAAGCGACTGATGCGTTTTAGCGAGATTTATCTTCGCTCAAGGGATCATCGCCCCCGTGGCCTGGTTTCTGACTGGGCTTCCTATACTGAAAATGAGATAATATGAACAATGAAACAAGACACTGTGTATACTGCTATCTATTATTGGTTCTCTTGATTATCTTCACGGCCTGCTCTCAGACTCAAGCCCCCAAAGGTAGAATTTTTTTTTTTACAGGACTGCGAACTTGCTATTACGAATGTTTGTATGTGAAAGTATGTGTATATGAAGGTATGCGTATACAAAGGTATGCATATACAAAGTATGTGTACACAAAGGTATATGTATACAAAGGTATGTGCATGCTGAATGTATGTAGAGGTTTATAATATTTACCTTCAGTTTACACGTTCACGAAATAGAACAGAAATCTCGCCCGACTGCAAAACACTTAAAAGGTTTCCGTTGTACACGTATGACTGAAGATAGTACCTTCCTGGATTATTGCTGTCTACCAATGTACGAAATTTCTGAAGGGACAATGGAATGACGAGAGCAAAAAATATCCAAACAAATGGGAAAGTCGAACCACAGGGAAATGCATACAAAAGTTTTAAGATGGGGAAGTAAAATTCACCAAGGCAGCACAGCCTAACTTCGCGTTGTCCACAGCAGGGTATTGTTTCAAACAGTAGTGGGGAGAAGCGAGTGGTGGTGAAAGGGGAAGGGGAGACAGGAATTGCATAATATATAATGCAAAAAATTCACAATGGTCTTTAGGGCACATTTACGGATGTATACAATACTGCATTGATTAAACATAAGATAACCTAACAAAGTCAAATAAGGTGGCTTAGTTCCATTGGGGGGTCTCTCTCTCTCTCTCTCTCTCTCTCTCTCTCTCTCTCTCTCTCTCTTTTCCCTATGCACACGCACTTGACACACCGCACACGCACAGTCCCTCCCCCACTTCCCAAATTTCAACTATCCAAAACTACTCAAACCATCTCACTCTGTCCAGTATACCTACATCTTATTCATTTAACACCACATAAAATCTTGAGAAATACCCTCTTCCTATTTCAAGGGGAGGAGGGAGAGGATGTCTTAATGCTGGCGAAGAGCTCTTAATCCAAGAATTAGAGCTACCTTCCCCCTATCTTTAGATCAAAAATGATTACCTTCTAATCCTCAGGCGCTTTATGACCCCCCTACAGTTTAGCACTTCCTCGTAAATACAATAAAAATAATGATCCCAAATGATATGTTGTATGGTTTGACTTTATTGGGTTATTCTTGATTAAATCTACATAATACATATGAATGTTCACATATATGTGCCTTCGGATCTCTTGTATAAATTTATGCCGTCCAAAAACATTCAACATTCTACCAACATATATATATATATTAGAAATATTGCCAGATAATCGAACAAGATTTCAAGAGGAAGCTTTATCTCTACCTAGGACAAGTGTCAGATCAATCAGGCTGTAAAAGGATATGTACGTCAGAGTGCCTTCACAAACAACAGCATGAATGAACAGGGAATAAACAGAAAAGCCTGGTTCCAGGATGAGTTGCGAGGGTAGGGGAAACTCTCGGGAAAACCAGTCACGGGTAAAACTGATATATTTTCTGAAATAAAAAAAATTGGCTCTTTACCCACTCTCCTATGCGGCCTGCCCTGCGTATCACAACCTACTCCCCCCAGCAATCCCACTTAATTGCAACACCTCCCTTTCCCATCAGCCTACCCGACTTCACCAAAAACAACCCCATCCCTTTCCCATCCTGCTTCACCACAAGGAGTAGGAGTAACAGGGAAGGTAGTACAATGAACAGAATTAGGAAACAGTCATGCTGAGAGATGTCAGTGGTTTTTGTTATGTAGAAACCGGAGCTCTCAAGGATCCGTTCTGATAACCATCCTTTTCCGGGTGTGTTTATGACACACCACGAGGAACACATACATCACTAGTCGCAGATGATGCAATAACAGTGAGAATAGAAAGAGAGGAGCACGGCAAGTACATACTTCAAAACGATCAAGACAAATTGCACGAATGCCCAAAAAACGCGCGAGGGATGGAATTCAATCCAGTAGTGTAATGTAAGGAGGGAAAAAGGGTGAAGGGGAAAATGGGTAAGAGGGAAAATTGGAGGAAAGGGGGGAGAGGGTGAAATAGGGGAGAAATGGGAAGAGAATGAAAGATGAAATGGAGAAAGGGGCAATGGAAGGGGAAAATTTGGGGTGAAATGGAGAATGGAAATGGGAAGGGAATAATAATAGTCAAGATATATGAATCAACAAAAAAAAACATTCAGACGACTATAAACACCACACAGAAACACTACATAAAGACCACCACCTGACATCACCACCACCCAGAACACCGCCCCACACACCAACACCACCAGTCCCCATAACCCCACAACAA
>NW_026467628.1:0-13709 GCF_026875155.1 Cherax quadricarinatus
AGATAAGGTAAAGCTGAAGAAAGCTAGATAAGGTTCGTGCTGAAATAACCTAGCATAAGGTCGTGCTGAAGGAACCTAGCATAAGGTCGTGCTGAAAAAAACTAGCATAAGGTCGTGCTGAAAAAACCTAGCATAAGGTCGTGCTGAAGGAACCTAGCATAAGGTCGTGCTGAAAAACCTAGCATACGGTCGTGCTGAAAATACCTTGCAATAAGTTCGTGCTGAAGGAACCTAGCATAAGGTCGTGCTGAAAGAAGCCCCTCCCTAGCAAAACGTCGTATCTGAAAGAACCTAGCGATAAGGTCGTGCTGAAGGTACCTATTATAAGGTCGTGCTGAAGGAACATACATAAGGTCGTGCTGGAAGAACCTAGCATAACGTCCGTACTGAAAAGAACCTAGCATAAAGGTCGAGCTGAAGGAACCTAGCATTAAGGTCGAGCTGAAGGAACCTACATATAAGGTCGTGCTGAAGGAACCTATATAAGGTCGTGCTGAAGGAACTAGCATAAGGGTCGTGCTGAAGGAACCTAGCAAAAGGTCCGTGCAGAGAAGAACCTAGTATAAGGTCGTCTGGGGGGGGGGGGGGGGGGGGGGGGGGGGGAAGGAACCGTGGCTGGAGGAATATATGGACGGAGCAGAGGGATAATGGAATGAGGCAGAGGTATGAGTGAATGAGGCAGATGGATGATGATGATCGTGTTTACCCTGACAGACCCAAAACACAGAAACCTCCGCACAGTTAAGTAGCCCAGGTTAGACGGGCCATCACACCTCACCATCCTCACTCACACTGGACCAACTTTTTTACTAAAGCTACTCCAGGTCTCATTACCACAGTCTCAGTAATGCTACTTGTCAGTTTCTCCCCGATATCCTACATTCTACTGCCAAATCAGCATTTTCACCCCCTAAATACCTTTCAAATCATTCAATCCTCCAAATTCACTCCACTCGCTCTTCTGTTAGATGTCCTCAGCACTCTATAATTGCCTCCCCTGTATATCCGTCATCCTCTATCCAAGAACACAAAAGGCCACAAGTAAACAAAAGAAAAAAGAATGACGTGTTCAAACAACACTAAGGAACAGTCTCTGATGGAAGATGTGTGAGTGGAACCGGACATGCGAGAGCTGCGCGAGAGATGACGAGCGCAGAGTGAGAGAGCGTTGAAAGGAGCGCGAAGAGCGGCACAAGTGCAACTAATGTGACATTAGAATTTACGGGGACTCCCTCGCTCTCCAGAGCTTTGTCAAGCCGTTCCTGGACAGCGCAACGTTGCCACTTAAATAAAATGTCACATTAGTTGCGCTTGTGGTCCTTTACATTCCATATTGTCGGTATTTCTACAACATATATACAAAGTCTACCTAACATATATACAAATTGGAACTTACCTGTTTCATGACTTATTTTGCCTTTGCATAGTTTACTACGACCCAACAGATGGGTATATGGTGGTCACTAATTGTTTACAAAAAACCAATTCTAAAAGCTAAGAGATCTCCATGAATACTCTGAAAGGACCTGCCCTTCTAGCATCCCAGCCCTGTTACTGGTTTTACGTACAATAGTCAGTATCCTTGTTCCATTATCCATTAGAATTCAGTATAATTCAATAGTGCTTTCAGATTACAACTGTAGGCTACTAACTAGAGAAATTAAAATTTAATAAATTTATTAAGTCTAAGGTTAGATTAAATTACAATAAATTTAATCACAGTAATCAAAATATATAAATACACTTCTCTCGTAAACAGTATATGTGCTGAAAGCACATATCACATTATAATTCTTAAGTACCGTCTGTAACATTAACATTTAATAAGATAATACAAATCTGTACAAGTAAGTTTTGTGTGTATAATGTTGTAAGTCGCTCTAAGTAGATCGCTATCATCAAGACTCGATCTAGAACTTAAACAAGTACTGAAAAAGTCCTCAAATAAACTAACTCTTGGACCACTGGCAAGTCAGAACAGTCTGCTATCAGAACATAAAAAGAATGCTAAGTCCAATACTATATAACAACAACAGCGACAGCAGAATCAGGAACAAGGAAATAATAAACGACACTAAGTAGACCCCACTGCATATCCGAGCCCCGAATTCAACAACTCCATACTTCTGATCTAAGTTCAGCATAAGAAAATCCCCCGACTGTGATAATACACAGAGACCAGTACAATATAGTGGTCATGCCTGCTACTCTAGCTCAGGACCTGAGTTGCTCAGAGTGTCTTTTGCGACACACAATCACAGTAAACGTCGAAAATCACTAAGTCATATAACAAGGTTCTGTGAACAAGTTCTACAGAACTAACAAATAAGGAACAGACAATCTATTCCACCACCAAGAGAGTCTAGACCAACTGAATACTCAGGCAGTGTGAGACCACCCCCCCTCGATCCGTGATAGCTCCTGGACAGTACCTGCCCCAGCAAGAAGCCGCATGGAAAGACGAGCAAAGAGCGATAATTTACAGTAGTGAACAATCAGACTTGAACTGAGCACAAATAAGTTACATCCTACCTCATCACACAAAGTCCAATAATAATATAAAGCAATATATTTACATTTACTATTTCACAAATATATGCAATATAAAATTATATGAAAAGATTAATATAATAAATACATATACATTGCAAAACCCATTCAGGTTACTGAGGTTACCTAAGGTTATTCCGGGGATCAACGCCCCGCGGCCCCGTCATGACCATTAGGCCTCCCGAAAGAACAGGGCTGATCAACTAGGCGTTACCGCAGGCCGCCACCAGTCCAACGAATGGCCACAGCCCGGCTGATCCGGCACTGAACTTTAGTATTCGTCCACTCTCTCTTGAAGGCATCCAGGGTTTATTTGGCAATTCCCCTAATGCGTGAAGGAAGCTGTTAAACAGTTTGGCCCCCGGCCAACTTATGGTGTTTTCCCCTAGTGTACCACTGGCGCCCCACTCTTTATTGGGGGCATTTTGCATCGCCTGGCGCAGTATCTTTTACTTTCGTAGGATGATTGTGTGCAGATTTGGGACCATTCCTTCCAAATTTTCCAAGTGTAGAATTATGATATATCTCCTCCCTCCTGCGTTCCAACAGTACAATCTAGTGCTTTCCAAGCGTTCCTAGTAGTTAAGGTGCTTGACAGAATTTATATGTCAGTAAAGGATCTCTGTACACTCTACTCTAGATCTGCAATTCACCTGCTTTGAATGAATGTTAATGTACAGCAGTATTCTAGGCTAGAGAGAACAAGTGTATTTGAAAACTATCATCATGGGCTAGGCAATCTCTCGTTTTTGAAAGTTCTCATTTTCCATCCTATCATTTTTCCTTTGCACGTGCGATCGTGGCACTGTTGTGATCCATGAAATAGATATCCTCAGACATACTACTCCTGGTCCCTTACATTATTTTTCCCAGCTCTAATGTATGGCCGAGTCAGTAGTAATACTCGGTTTCTAGTTATTATCTCCTCCAGTTTCCAAAACGGAGTAGTTGGAATTTGTCCTCATTTGAACATCATATTATACCGTTGCCCACTGTAAAACTTTGTTTATATCTTTCTTGAGGTTAACCGCGTCCTCCAGCAATGACAGCCGAGCGATTGCAGATCCATACATCCCAAGGATGATACGGTGCTGTGGTGTATAACTCTGTTTATGTCTGATATGAGGATAAGGAATAAGATGGGGGCGAGTACTGTGCCTTGTGGGAACAGAGCTCTTCACATGGCAGCCCGCCTCCGAATTAACTGCATTGACCACTACCTTTGTGTTTGATTTTAGGAAGTTGATGATCCATCTCCCCACTTTCCAGTATTCCTTAGCACGTATTTTATGGCTATTTACGCCCATGATCGAATTTGTCAACAATGCTTTTGCAAAGTCTTTGTACAATTACATCACATTCTGATTTTCTTCCAGTGCATCCAAGGCCATGTCAATAGTGATCCAGTACATTGTGAGAGCAGGGCGACCTGCCCTGAACCCATGTTGGCCCTGGATTGTGGAATTTTGGGAATCCAGGAATTTGCAATCCTGCTTCTTACACTCTTCAAAGATTTTTATGTGGACGTCAGAGCTTTGGTCTATATTCTTAGCTAAAGCTTTCTGCCACCTTATGAGTGGGCTTATAATTCGTTTGTTTAAAGTTGATTGTGGAACTTCACCTCCATACCAAGCTTCCGTCCTCCATAGTGTACTTAGGGCACGCGAGAAGGGTTTCCTTGCAGTCTTAATGAAAACAATTCCACGAGGCTGGGCCCGGGGCAGAGTGCATAGGCATGTGCAATGGCTTTTTTCAAAATCTACGAGTTAGGTAATGTCGAAATCTGGCCTACATTTATGGAGTTTTGAGGCACACATATCATTCAAGAAGACAACAATTTGGGTCGGTTCGATCCTCAACCGATTAGTGGTTCACTAAACACAGAGTCGTACTGGATTTTCAATAATTTCCACATCATTTCCTTGTTGGCAACTGTGTAAGTCCCATCCTTCTGAGTAAGGGCCCGAAACTAGATGTGGGTATTTGCCTTGTTTTGCCAATTGAAAGAAATATTTTTGATTTCTTTCAATTTCACTAATTAGCTTTAAGCTCCTCCCTGCCTCTCCTGGTCCTGTAAGAGTCATTTAGCTTAAGTTCGATAGTTTCCACTACCCTGGTCAGCGCCTCCTTCGGTCATCAATATTCTAGCACTCCTGTAGGAGCTCAGTGACTCTTCGTCGTCTTCTTAGAGAGCGTCCCTTTTCTCCACCAGTTTACTCCTGCTCTTCTTCTTTCTAGGGGAAAATGCCTAAACATGCTTTTGGCTACCAGGAAGTTGATCCATTTCAAGGCACAGGTTTTGGAATCCATGACATTTAAGAAATCATCCCAACATGTTTCGTTTAGAACATGGTTTACCTGGTCCCAGTTGATGTTCTTGTTGTTGAAATTGTATTTTGTGAAGACACCTTCACAGGTACATGCATTCTGCTGTCAGGACCCCTATGCATGTACGTCTGGACTTCGATTAGATTGTGATCGGAATTAGTTGTTTTTTGATATTCTTATGTCTCTTATCAGGTCCTCATTATTGTGAAGATAAGGTCAAGTGTGTTTTCTAGTCTTGTTGGCTCCACTATCTGCTGGCTTAAGGTTGTTTTTTCGCAGAGACTTAGTAGCTCATGTGTGTGTGACCTTTCATCTGCGCTACCTCCGGGATTGTTTCAGCTATAACATTATTTGCTACATTCTTCCATTTTGTATGCCTTAGGTTGAAATCACCAAGCAGTAAGATGTTTGGGGATGGAGCTGGAAGGTTTTTCCAAACAGTAATCGATTTTCAGTAGCTGTTCCTTGAACTGTTGTGAGGTTGCATCTGGTGGCTTGTATACAACCACAATGACTAGGTTTTGGTTCTCGATTCTTATTGATAGAACTTCAACTACCTCATTGTGGTGTTCAGCAACTCCGTGCAGATAAGGGACTCTTTGACATACAGGCCAACCCCCCCCTTGTTGCCTGTTTTTTCTGTCGCATCTAAAAAGGTTGTAACCACTTATCCATATTTCACTGTCAAAGTGATCTTTTGTGTGAGTCTCTGTGAAGGCTGCAAACATTGCATTAGACTCCACTAGAAGTCCACTGATAAAAGGTATTTTGTTGTTGGTGGATGGCTTAAGGCCCTGTATATTAGCAAATATGAACGAGGTTTATTCCTTTTGTTGGGGGGATTTAGTTATTGGCATCATATTGTAAATTTCTTGGAGGCCATGTGTGGCAACTGGCTGCGCATCCATTCCCAACAAGGCTCCAATGTGTGGACTATTTTGTTATTTCCTTCCATTTCTTTTTTTTCGTTTCCCCTGCCACTAAAAAAAATCACCTGAGATGGGTGCGTACTACTATATTTGTCTTGGGGTCTGTCCTCCTGGTCCCTTTTAGATGGATGCAGGCACTCGATGTGTAACACTGCTTCTGGAGGACCTGTGTATGGCACATTTTTGGGTTGAAAGAAAGTACAGAAGTAGAACGACACACTCCTAGAAGAGTCCTACATTTTTTTGGGATGGTCAAAGTTTTGCCATGTCCCCATTTTTTCCCCAGTTATTCCATGCTTACAGATGCCCCAAGCATAATATTTGCACAAATTCACCTTTGGTTTGAGAATTGTTGGAGTGTGTAGTCAAATTACTTGCAGGTTATGGGACTGCACCATAATCCTCTTATCCAAGCAAGGGCCACCCCATCCTGGATTCCATCTACTCCCCATAGAGGAAGGAGGACTCCTCTCCAACATCTATACTGTGGCCACGTCTTGTGCAATATGTTGTAATATTAACGGTTTTAGATGGTTGTATATTTACTGTTTTTGGTGTGGTTTTGGTAGTGTTCCTAGAGGGTCTGCTGGCCATAAGGCCTGGTGCTGGTCTGGGTCTGCACTGGGGCAGGTCTTTGTCAGTGGCTGGTCTGTCACGCTGGTCCAGCCCACACCAACCACTGTGGGTATTAGTGCTAATGGCTGGGAGCTGGCCAGCACCAAGCACAGTGGGTATTAGAGCATGACTGGGGAGCCTGGCCCAGCACCAGCATGTGGGTATTAGTGCTATGACTGGGGAGCCTGGGCCAAGCACCAGCAACTCTGGGTATAGTGCAATGACTGGGGGAGCTGGGCCAGCACCACACTGGGGTATTAGTCTATGACTGGATGGGTCTGGCTTAGCACCAGTTGTTTACTAGATAGTTTCGAGTCATCCAGTAGAGTGACTTGCCCATCAGCATTTTTGATACACTAACTCTGCATCCCAAGTTTAACACAAATATAGTGGTATACTATTTAAGAGGTCCTCCTTGTTTTCATGATTAATATAAAACATTTAATACTCCCTTATTACTTTCTGATACCTGCCCAAAGTACTACATCTTTATTGCACAACCCTAAGCACCTTCATAATCGATGACATTTTTTTGGCAGTAATTTAGTCTAGTACAAAGAGATCTGGTGACCAGGAAGATCAAAGGTTTGCAAGCGATATCTGGGATTTCCTTCCAAGTTTATTACATTTCCACAGATATGCTGTGCCTGACATCCTGTCTGTCTCCTATACCCTCTGTAAGGCCACGGAAGCAAACTGATTTCCTCCACTTTACCTTTCACTTGCGGTCCAGTAAATATTCAAAGATGTATTTATAACGAACCAAGTTAGCAGTATGTGGTGGAGGTGAAGGTTGATGGTTATGAGCGCCAGGACTTGCCCCACTGCCACACTTCACTAATTCATTTTTTTATTACTATTATTATTATTAATTATTATTATAAAATTATTTAAATTCCTTTTATGTAGTGGCGTACACTGAATATCTCAGGATATACACTGTATGTCTTTCAAATTACACATTTCACTGCGCAATACCTGGGATCATTGTTTTAATTTGTTACACATCAGCTAGGCCAACCCTAACTTCCACCTACATTCTAATTAAAAGATTAATACCAGAGTTAGAAGAGGTAACGTGTAATCGCAATTTTATGTATGCTGTCTTCCCTGCACCTCAATTGCTACACCAACTCGTTTCAAATCTTATGACTATAGTAGTTACTTTAACCGTTATTCACACATCACTGGATCCTTCTGGCAATAGTTCGCTAGTGCCAGTAGTCCATGTAATAATTCCCCTACTACAACTATAATAAAACGTTATCAATTTTTGGTACGCATACGTGGATAATTAAGATACTCATACTACATTTAGTTCACTATGCCACTGCCTCATATATATCCTTGTCACTCATTATATTACTTATAGATAGATCGAGTATTTGTTTATTTCCACTTGTGTCGACAAATCCGGCAATAAAATCACTAGTGCTGGTCCAGGTCTATTTCCCACGTAACCGTTTCCTCCACCGGCAATCTCCATGTGACACTATAATCTATATTTTCCTATTTAGCGTTCACTGATTTTCCCTTTTTTGTTTTCAAAGGAGTTATAAGCATTTTATGGTTTTTGCCACCCTTATATTCCCGCATTTCTGTTTCCATCTGCTACTATCAAGAACAAACCAGTTTTTTGACGGAGCACAAACTAGGCTACTGTCTCCTGTCCCCACTTCCGATTGATTTCTGCCAAAACCAATTTTCATTCTGCTCAAACGATATATATATAATATATAATATATATATATATTATATATATATATATATATATATATATATATAAGAAAAAAAAACCACTCTGAAAGAATAGAGAAATTCCAAGTGCTTTCGTGACTACTCACATTATCAAGGAACTATGAAAATAAAGCATCCAAGGAAGCTATATAAGGGGTCTGCCAGCACCTCACTATCAGATCCCACAACGGTTAAACACCTGACGCGCGCCGACCCAACTTGGATAGGTCCTTTGCACAACTCACCCCACAAACTATTCTACCCAAGAAAATTTAAAAATTATTTGTCCAGTGTATTATTAAATTCTTCCCAAATTCTATTAATTATAAATGGATCTAATTAATATAAACCAAAGGAAATATTCATATTATTGTCAAAACTGCTTTTTATGAAACAAGATTCAATTATATTCCTGTCGACCATGGACTTGCTTGATACTACTTTCTCAACTTTTTGAAATCAATTGGATGGTTAAAATCTCTTACATGAATAAATAGAGCATTGGAATCTTGTCCAGTTCTAATGCTATATTTATGTTGTTTTAATCTTAGTTCGAGATTTTTACCAGTTTGACCGTAATAAACTTTATCGCAAATTTTACAAGGAATCTTATAGACACATCCATCAGCATTTTGGGGGGAATTCTTTATCAAAAGTTTTTTACTGTATCAAGATTTTTGAATACAACTTTAATATTAAAAGTCTTAAGAAGAGAAGGCATATCAACCAAGTTTTCATGGTAAGGGAGAACCAACATATTTTTAGTTGAATAAGGCTGGTTGTCCCTTTTCGGATTGTAAAAAGTATTTCTAGCAACTTCAAAAGATTTATCAATTACATTTCTTGGGTATTTTAAATCATTACCTATTTCATAAATTTTGGATATTTCCTCATCTATGAACTCAGGACTACAAATTCGTAAAGCTCTCAAAAACATCGATGAGAAAACAGACAGTTTGACTCTATCTTGATGCGAGGAATAATAGTGGACATAGGAACAGTTATTTGTAGGTTTTCTGTAAATTTTAAATTTGAATTCATTATTACCCTTAATAATTAAAACATCTAGAAAAGGCAATGAGTTATTTTCTTCAAACTCAACAGTAAAGTTTATAGAATGGGCTAAGCTATTTAATTTTCCTAGGAAATGGTGTATATCTACATTTTTGGGCATAAGACACAAAATATCATCAACATATCTGAACCATTTAGCTCTATTAGGGAGGATTGTGTTAAGTAACCTTGTTTCAAAAATTCCATGTATAGGTTACTAAGAACAGGTGAAAGAGGATTTCCCATTGCCATACCAAACTTCTGAGTGTAAAACTTATCATTAAATACAAATTTTGCATCAACAATGCAAAGTTTAATAAGTTTAATGATAGTAGGAACTGGCAATGGTAAATCATAGTTAACGAGTTCTTCAGATAAGAAACTTAATAAATCATCAACAGAAACTTTCATAAACAAGGAAGTAACATCAAAACTAACCATGCTAAAATCATTTAAGCCAGTCAAGAAGCTTAATTTATCAACCAAGTCTATGTTGTTTTTAACATTAAAGTTAGAAATTTTGCCAACAATAGGGCTCAAAATATCAACAAGAAAAAATGAATAATCTCTTAGATGATACTGAAACCTATTCTAAACTTAGGAAAAATCCCCTAGAAACCGTTAACAGCAATTTCAATAAAACAATAAAACTTCTACTGAAAGGCAAAGATGAATTAGTCAAACAATTTACTTCCACTAATCCATCTTTGCCTTACATGTATGGACTAATAAAAACACACAAACCAGGGAATCCAGTCAGACCAATTATTAGCTCCATAGGGTCAGTTTCACATAAATTATCCAAATGGCTTGTTAATTTTTGAGCCCTATTGTTGGCAAAATTTCTAACTTTAATGTTAAAAACAACATAGACTTGGTTGATAAATTAAGCTCCTTGACTGACTTAAATGATTTTAACATGGTTAGTTTTGATGTTACTTCCTTGTTTACGAAAGTTCCTGTTGATGATTTATTAAGTTTCTTATCTGAAGAACTCGTTAACTATGATTTACCATTGCCAGTTCCTACTATCATTAAACTTATTAAACTTTGCATTGTTGATGCAAAATTTGTATTTAATGATAAGTTTTACACTCAGAAGTTTGGTATGGCAATGGGAAATCCTCTTTCACCTGTTCTTAGTAACCTATACATGGAATTTTTTGAAACAAGGTTACTTAACACAATCCTCCCTAATAGAGCTAAATGGTTCAGATGTTGATGATATTTTGTGTCTTATGCCCAAAAATGTAGATATACACCATTTCCTAAGAAAATTAAATAGCTTAGCCCATTCTATAAACTTTACTGTTGAGTTTGAAGAAAATAACTCATTGCCTTTTCTAGATGTTTTAATTATTAAGGGTAATAATGAATTCAAATTTAAAATTTACAGAAAACCTACAAAATAATGTTCCTATCCACTATTATTCCTCGCATCAAGATAGAGTCAAACTGTCTGTTTTCTCATCAATGTTTTTGAGAGCTTTACGAATTTGTAGTCCTGAGTTCATAGATGAGGAAATATCCAAAATTTATGAAATAGGTAATGATTTAAAATACCCAAGAAATGTAACTGATAAATCTTTTAAAGTTGCTAGAAATACTTTTTACAATCCAAAAAGGGACAACCAGCCTTATTCAACTAAAAATATGTTGGTTCTCCCTTACCATGAAAACTTGGTTGATATGCCTTCTCTTCTTAAGACTTTTAATATTAAAGTTGTATTCAAAAATCTTGATACAGTAAAATTATATTATTATTACAATCAAGGGAGAAGCGCTTAAACCCGGAGGATTAACAGTGCTGGGGGGGGGATGTGTGAAAGGATTCAGGCTTAATTTGGGGAACTGGAGCACAGATCCAATCCTAAATCAAAGCCCCTCACCAACATAGGAACCTTCCTTGAGGGTTACATAAAAAAAAACAAAAAAAAAAAAAAAAAAAAAAAAAAAAAAAAAAAACTTTTGATAAAGATTTACCCCCAAAATGCTGATGGATGTGTCTATAAGATTCCTTGTAAAAATTTGCGATAAAGTTTATTACGGTCAAACTGGTAAAAATCTCGAACTAAGATTAAAACAACATATATATAGCATTAGAACTGGACAAGATTCCAATGCTCTATTTATTCATGTAAGAGATTTTAACCATCCAATTGATTTTCAAAAAGTTGAGAAAGTAGTAATCAAGCAAGTCCATGGTCGACAGGAATATAATTGAATCTTGTTTCATAAAAAGCAGTTTTGACAATAATATAATATTCCTTTGGTTTATATAAATTAGATCCATTTATAATTAATAGAATTTGGGAAGAATTTAATAATACACTGGACAAATAATTTTTAAATTTTCTTGGGTAGAATAGTTTGTGGGGTGAGTTGTGCAAAGGACCTATCCAAGTTGGGTCGGCGTTGCGTCAGGTGTTTAACCGTTGTGGATCTGATAGTGAGGTGCTGGCCAGACCCCTTATATAGCTTCCTTGGATGCTTTACTTTCATAGTTCCTTGATAATGTGAGTAGTCACGAAAGCGCTTGGAATTTCTCTATTCTTTCAGAGTGTTGTTTTGCATATTCTGAAATCACCTGTTTACTGTGATCTTATTGCATATATATATATATATATATATATATATAATATATATATATATATATAATATATATATATATATATATATATATATTATATATATATATAAACAATGAAATCGCGAAACAAGCTACTTTAAATCATTTACCAAACTGCGGCAGGCCAGGACTCGACCCTGCGAACCTTATACCGTCTTCAGACAGCACAATGTACGCATCGCCTTACCACTTGAGCAGCGATCCTACAAGAATCACGCATGCAGCTGAGCTACATGTTGCAAAAAAAAAAAGGAGGATAAAATCCAAACAGACATGTTCAGAGGAAGCGTTTTTGCTAGAAGATCCTCTTTTCTGCAACACTGCAAGCTCCTGATGCGTTGATTGCAACACGAAAGGCCTTGAGCTATTCAACTCCCCCGTGGTTTTGTATCTTCTATCGCTTGTTTGCATTTTTTTGCATAATATATATTATATATAATACGGGAATACCAACTCTAGTAGCAACATAGGAACCACTGCCTCGGAGAGGAAAATAAAAAATAATAAAGTAAAAATCAGAAGTTTCTCCCCGAGTCTATTTTACGACAATGTTCTCCTCAACCACTCTTACATATGTATATAAATATTTTTAGGCTAATACACTGGCAATAATACATTATCAGAGATGTGAAGACGATGTAATCAGTCCATCACCCTTGTAGTCGTAGAATTTGAGGTTGTCAGTCCCTCGGCATGGAGAAGTTCAGTTCCATAGTCAGGAACTATCTGAAGATCAAGCGACAGTGCGGAGACTTAAATACTGTCTATGGAACTGAACTTCTCCATGCCGAGGGACTGACAACCTCAAATTCTATAATATATATCACCTGAAGTCACTTCCAGAGGTCAGCCCCCCTGCGGCCCGGTCCCAGCCTGGGCCTCCTGACCGATCAAGCTGTTAGTCTCCGCCGCCCGTAGTGCAACATATGCATTACAACCCGGCTCATCAGGAACTGTCTTTTATGAGGAATCTTTCGAGTTTACTCTTAAAGACCGCTAAGCGTTAGTTGGTAATCCCCCTGATGCATGACGGTAGGATGCTGGAAAGTCATGGTTCCTTAAGATGGTGTTTTCCCTCAAGGAAGGTTCGCTGATGTCAGTGATGATCTCGATCTAAGGAACTGGACCCGTGTTCCCCTTCCTTGGATAAAGCATGAATACCTCCTATTTTCCCAGGTGCTGTATAACAACTGCGGGTTTAGCGTTCCTCCAAGAATATAACAGCACGGTTAAGGTGGTTCAGTTGTTTCTGCGTGTACTCAAGACTATGATCACCACAACACTACAATAAGAAAACTCCATCACTAAACAATTTAAAAGATTTAACTATCCATAATAGCTCGGTACAAGGATCTAACAATAGTCAATGCTAGATGCTATACAGCCCTGCCCCTTAACTGGCCGCTTGCAGCAGCGAATACGTATTACACATTTGTTGTTACCGGGGCAGAGCATTCCTCTTGTCCAGTCTTCGGTACTGTGACGCACTCCAGGTAGTCTACTAACACTGAAGTAAATATTGACATCTTTGGGAAAACAGGCAATCTGACTAATGAGTTACACTTTGTACCAGGGCGCTCTGACTACTGACCTAGTTATATTTCCAGTGGTCGACATATATCTCCTGACCCTGTCTCTTAACTCTCATCGACCGGCTATATTCCTGGGCTTCTGGACAGGATTATACCTGCTCTTATATGTACTTGTCGAATTATATTTGTTGGGGTCGACTCTTAGTTCCTGAACTCTTGAGCCCTATCATGTAATTTTTAAAGCGAGGTGTGCGTACGTGTGTGTGTGTCTGTGTGTTTGTGTGTGTGAGTGTGTAGTGTTTGTTTTTTGTTGGGGGGTGTGTTGTTTTTGTGTGT
>NW_026467629.1:0-12593 GCF_026875155.1 Cherax quadricarinatus
TTTATGGTTATGTGTGGATGATAAAGTTAGTGATGGAGTTACAAAGTGAAGGAGATGACAGCAGCCACCAGCAGGCTGTATGGTCCTTGTGGCTTAGCGATTCTTTTTAATTATAATAATAATAATAATAAGCCGCCAGCAGGAACGTCCGTTGTTGTGTAGACAACATCACTTGTCTGTCTGGTTAGTGTCTAAAGGTATGGTACATCAATGCAGATGGAATAATAAGAGTGAAGAGTGGCAAGAACGCATCATTGATGCATCACCTGACATCATAGCACTAACAGAGACAAAACTTACAGGGATGATAACAGATGCAATCTTTCCACGTGGATATCAAATTATGAGGAAAGACAGAGAACAGAGGAGGGGGAGGAGTAGCATTGCTCATCAAAAATCAGTGGAGTTTTGAGGAGATGGGAGGAATGGAAAGGGAAACAGACGACTTCATTGTAGGAACACTTCAGACTGGGGGTCCAAAGGTGATGAGAGCAATAATGTATAACCCACCACTTAACAGCAGGAGGACACGATGTGTGCAATAGGGCAATGGTGGATTCATTAGCTGAAGTGGCCAGGAGGGCTCATATGGGTAGGGCAAAATTGCTTATAATGGGGGATTTCAATCATAAAGAGATTGACTGGGAAAACCTAGAGCCACATGGGGGACCAGAAACATGGAGGGCTAAGATGCTGGAGACTGTATTGGAGACCTTCATGCATCAACATGTTAGGGATACAACCAGAGAGAGAGGAGAGGATGTTGCAGCAAGGCTGGATCTCATATTCACCTTGAATAATTCAGACATAGGGGATATCAGCCACGAAAGACCCCTTGGCGTTAGTGATCATGATGTCATGAGTTTTGAATATCCTTTTGAGTTAACAGTGGAGAATGCAGCAGCACGAGAACAAAGAGAGAAACCGAACTTCAAAAAAGGGGACTACATAGGAATAAGAAGTTTCCTGCATGAAGTGAAGTGAGAAAGAGAACTTGATGGAAAGACAGTAAATGGAATGATGGAAACAGTGTCCACTAAGTGCAGGGAGTCAGAGGAGAGGTTAATACCAAAGGGCAACAGAAAAAATGGTAAGACCAGAGTGAGCCCATGGTTTAACTGGAGGTGTAAAGAGGCCAAAGCCTAATGTGCTAAAGCATGGAAAAGGTATAGAAGGCAAAGGACTCAAGAAAACAAGGAGTTGAGCAGAAGAACCAGAAACGAATATACAAGGATAAGGAGAGAGGCCCAGAGGCAACATGAGAACGACATAGCATCAAAAGCCAAATCTGATTGTAGATGAATGGTTCACAGAACCGACACGTTGATAAATTAGACACATGTGCAACTCTTGGGTATCTTTATTAAGGAAACGTTTCGCCACACAGTGGCTTCATCAGTCCATACACAGGAAAACTTGAAGAACAGGTGGAGAATGAGGTAATCAGTCCCTCAACCTTGAATCGATGTGGTCAGTCCATCAATCTTGAATAGAATACGGCAAATGAGCGGAGAAGCAGCTTATAAATCGTAGGCAGGAGAGGTGCATCAGTTGTAGGTGGTGTCACATTTGCCCAATGTGGAAGTAAGTCGTGCCCAAGGGTTAGGCAAGCGACGAATTTCCAAGTATTAAGATCCCAAGAAGTTGCACATGTGTCTAATTTATCAACGTGTCGGTTCTGTGAACCATTCATCTACAGCCCTGTCAGACACTGCAACTTCTTGGGATCTTAATAAATATAAGGTCATGAAGATTGGGGAAGGACACAGAAGACCGCAGACAGCGTACAGGTTAGAAAATCAAAAGCTGCAAACGTCAATTAAAGAAAAGAATCTTGGGGTAAGCATTATAACTAGCATGTCCCCTGAGGCACATATCAGTGAAATAACTGCTGCAGCATGTGGGAGACTGGCAAACCTGATATTGGCGTTAGACATCTGAGTAACGAGTTGGTTTTAAATGACCATTATTTTTAAAGGGATGGACCGATAAGCCAGCGGAAGGCCTCGGTCAGATGACCAAAGCTCCAACGGCGGGTCATCATCTGATTAAGACCCACGTCAGGAAACACTTGTCCTGTTTCCTGACAAACCTTACCTAACCTAACCTAACGACATTGTACACCGTGTACGTAAGGCCTATACTGGAGTATGCCTCACCAGTATGGAACCCTCACCTAGTCAAACACGTCACCAAATTGGGGAAAGTGCAAAAATTTGCAACACGATTAGTCCCGGAACTGAGGGGTATGTCTTATGAGGAGAGGTTAAGGCAACTCAACCTGATGACACTAGAGGATAGGAGGGATAGAGGGGACATGATAACAACGTATGGAATACTGACAGGCATTGACAAGGCGGACAGGGATCAAATGTTTCAGAGATGGGATACAGTAACAATGGGACACAACTGGAAGCTGAAAACCCAGATGAGTCATAGGAATGTCACACACATGCACACACACACATACACACATACACACACACACACATACACACACACACACACACACACACACACACACACACACACACACACACACACACCAGGGGCCAGGAGCTCGGACTCGACCCCCGCAACCTCAACTAGGTGAGTACACACACACACAGGAACAAGCACTTGTAAGCTGTAGTACACACGCAAACACACACATACACAGGATTTCACACCGTCCTGTGAACTGACCATCTGAACCTCGCTCCTCTCTCTCTCTCCCTCTCTTCCTATCCTAATCTCTCTCTCTACCTATCTCACTCTCTACCTATATCTCTCTCTCTACCTATCTCTCTCTCTTCCCTCTCCCTTCTCTCCCCTCTAACACCTCCCCCCCTCTAACATCTCTCCCCTCCCATTATCTCTCCCCTCTCCCTTTTCCCATCTCTCTCCCCTCCTCCCCTCTCTCTCCCCCTAGCCTCTCTCTCCCCTCTCGCTCTTCCATCTCCCCCTCTTTCCCCCTCTCTCCCCCTCTCTCCCCCTCTCTCTCCCCTCTCTTTGCCTTCTCTCTCCCCTCTCTTTGCCTTCTCTCTCCCCTCTCGCTCTTCCATCTCCCCCCTCTTTCCCCTCTCTCCCCCCTCTCTCTCCCCCTCTCTTTGCCTTCTCTCTCTCCCTCTCTCCCTCTTTCTCTCTCTCTCTCTCCCTCTTCTCTCTCTCTCTCTCTCTCTCTCCCTCTCTCTCTCTCTCTCTCTCTCCTCTCTCTCTCTCTCTCTCTCTCTCTCTCTCTCTCTCTCTCTCTTCTCTCTCTCTCTCTCTCTCTCTCTCCCTCTCTCTCCTCTCTCTCTCTCTCTCTTGCTCTCTCTCTTCCCCATTTTCCCTTCTCAATCTCCCCCTCTCCTTCCCTTCCCTCCACTCTCTCTCCCCCTTCTCTCCACTCTTACTCTCTCTTCCCCTTTTTCCTTCTCACTATCCCCCTCTCTCTTTCTACCTTCCCTTCTCTCTCTCTCTCTCTCTCCATCTCTTCCCCATTTTTCCCTTCTCACTCTCCCCCCTCCTTCCCTTCCCTTCTCTCTCTTTCCCCCTCTCACACTCTCCCCCTTTCCCTTCTCACTCTTCCCCTCTCTCTCTCCTTCTACCTTTCCCTTCTCTCTTCTCTCACAAAAAAAAAAAAAAGGTGGGGACTCGCAGGAACCAAGGATCAGATGAGAATGGTTCTGGTAGGGAGGAGTGGATGGAGGAGCAGTGGAAAAGGATGGAACAAGAGTGGGAGAGAAAATTAGGAGAGCTTTCTGAAAAAATGGAGAAAGAGCTCTCTGTGAAATTGGAAAAGAGGTTGGAGAAGGAGACAAAGAATTGGGAGGCACAAGTCGAAACTGCAGTAGCCAAGATAAGGGTCCTAGAAGTTGAGATAAATAGGCTGAAGCGAGTTACAGGGGCAGTGACCAGAGAAGACACAGCATATGAAGCTGCGAGGCCGAACAGGAAGGAAGGAATTATGAATTATGCTAAGGTCATATCAACCTGCCAAAAAGAGCCAAAGAGTGGAAGGGAAGAACAGCTGGTTGCAGACGGAGAGGGTGATAGGTCGAATGCTGAGGCACAACCATGCTATCAAGAGCCACTGGAAAAATCAAGGGAGAAACTGACCACATACAGGCAGGATCCAGAGTCACAGAGGGTGAGGAAATGAAAGGAGGAAAGGGCAAAATCAGTGTTTATCCATGGGCTTCAGGAGAGAGAGGAAAGGACACACACTGAAAGGCAGCAGGAAGAAAGTAAGGAGATTGAGAAAATCATCACGGAAATAGGTGAAGAGATGGACGAGATTGTAAATTTTCAGAGAATAGGGGGGCACTCGAAGGGGAGAAACCGACCAATCAAGCTGATTCTCAGGACGGAAACAGTGCAGAACAGGATCCTCCAAGAGAAACTACAATTGAAATACTCGGAAGAGTACAAGAGGGTGTTCCTAGACAGAGACAGAACAAAATCAGAACGACAGCAGCTGAGGGAGAGGACAAAAAAGCGAAAGGAGCTAGGAAAAGAGACAAGGATGGAACCAGCAGAGGTCAGTCAGAGCAGAACAGAACAGCAAGGGCAAGCACACACACAACTATTCTCAGAACCATACAACCTATCACACCATCCCAACACACACTACAATCCATACCCACAGCCTCCACCCAACACCGAGCTATAGAATCCCACAGTATGCCACCAGGTCTCCCACCCTCACAGGCCCCACAAACCAGTGTTGGAAAGGAAACTGAAGGTATGGTACACAAACACTGATGGTATAACAAATAAGTGGGAGGAGTGGCATGAAAGAGTCAAAGAGGCATCACTGGACATTATAGCTCTCACAGAAGCCAAGCTTACAAATATGATAACAGATGCCATCTTTCCAATGGGATACCAGATCCTGAGGAAAGACAGAGGGAACAGGGGGGGTGGAGGAGTGGCATTGCTGATCAAAAATCGCTGGAATTTTGATGAGCTGGAGAGAGGAGACAGCGGGAACGCTTCACTCTGGAGGTCCCAAGGTGGTAATAGCAGTGATGTATAACCCACCACAGAACAGCAGGAGGCCAAGGGAAGAGTACGATGAGAACAATAGAGCGATGGTTGACACACTGGCTAGAGTGGCCAGAAGAGCTCATGCATGCAGGGCAAAGCTCCTGATCATGGGTGACTTAACCACAAGGAGATCGATTGGGAGAACTTGGACCCGCATGGGGGCCAATATACATGGAGGGCTAGGATGATGGAGGTGGTACTGGAAAACTTCATGTACCAACACGTAAGGGACACTACAAGAGAGAGAGGAGAGGATGAACCAGCAAGGCTAGACTTAGTATTCACCTTGAGTAGTGCAGATATCGAGGACATCACATATGAAAGACCCCTTGGGGCCAGTGACCATGTGGTTTTAAGCTTCGAATACACAATAGAGCTACAAGTGAAGGGAGAAGCAGGAAGGCCAGGACGAATGAAGCCAAACTACAAGAAAGGGACTACACAGGAATGAGGAACTTCCTGAACGGGGTTCAGTGGGACAGAGAACTGGCAGGGAAGCCAGTTAATGAGATGATGGAATATGTAGCAACAAAATGCAAGGAGGCTGAGGAGAGGTTTGTACCCAAGGGTAACAGGAATAATGAAAAAGCCAGGATGAGCCCATGGTTTACCCAAAGGTGCAGGGAGGCAAAAACCAAGTGTGCTAGGGAATGGAAGAAATATAGAAGGCAAAGGACCCAGGAGAATAAGGAGAGCAGTCGTAGAGCCAGAAACGAATATGCACAGATAAGAAGGGAGACCAAAAGACAATATGAAAATGACATAGCAGCGAAAGCCAAATCTGACCCGAAACTGTTGTACAGCCACATCAGGAGGAAAACAACAGTTAAGGACCAGGTAATCAGGCTAAGGAAGGAAGGAGGATAGACAACAAGAAATGACCGTGAAATATGTGAGGAACTCAACAAGAGATTCAAAAAAGTGTTCACAGAGGAGACAGAAGGGGCTTCAGAAAGACGGAGAGGTGGGGCACACCACCATGTGCTGGACACAGTGCACACAACCGAGGAATGGGGCCAGATAACATCTCCCCATGGGTATTGAGAGAGGAAGCAGAGGCGCTATGTGTACCCCTAACAACAATATTCAATACATCTATCGAAACAGGGAGATTACCTGAGGCATGGAAGACAGCAAATGTAGTCCCAATCTTTAAAAAAGGAGACAGACATGAAGCATTAAACTACAGACCAGTGTCACTGACATGTATAGTATGCAAAATCATGGAGAAGATTATCAGGAGAAGAGTGGTGGAACACCTAGAAAGGAATGATCTCATCAACAGCAGCCAACATGGTTTCAGGCACGGGAAATCCTGTGTCACAAACCTACTGGAGTTCTATGACATGGTGGCAGCAGTAAGACAAGAGAGAGAGGGGTGGGTGGATTGCATATTCTTGGACTGCAAGAAGGCGTTTGACACAGTTCCACACAAGAGATTGGTGCAAAAACTGGAGGACCAAGCAGGGATAACAGGGAAGGCACTACAATGGATCAGGGAATACTTGTCAGGAAGACAGCAGCGAGTCATGGTGCGTGGCGAGGTGTCAGAGTGGGCACCTGTGACCAGCGGGGTCCCACAGGGGTCAGTCCTAGGACCAGTGCTGTTTCTGGTATTTGTGAACATGACGGAAGGAATAGACTCTGAGGTGTCCCTGTTTGCAGATGACGTGAAGTTGATGAGAAGAATTCACTCGAGCGAAGACCAGGCAGAACTACAAAGGGATCTGGACAGGCTACAGACCTGGTCCAGCAATTGGCTCCTGGAGTTCAATCCCACCAAGTGCAAAGTCATGAAGATTGGGGAAGGGCAAAGAAGACCGCAGACGGAGTACAGTCTAGGGGGCCAGAGACTACAAACATCACTCAAGGAAAAAGATCTTGGGGTGAGTATAACACCAGGCACATCTCCTGAAGCGCACATCAATCAAATAACTGCTGCAGTATATGGGCGCCTAGCAAACCTCAGAACAGCATTCCGACATCTTGATAAGGAATCGTTCAGGACCCTGTACACCGTGTACGTTAGGCCCATATAGGAGTAAGCGGCACCAGTTTGGAACCCACACCTAGCCAAGCACGTAAAGAAACTAGAGAAAGTGCAAAGGTTTGCAACAAGACTAGTCCCAGAGCTAAGAGTATGTCCTACGAGGAGAGGTTAAGGGAAATCAACCTGACGACACTGGAGGACAGGAGAGATAGGGGGGACATGATAACGACATACAGAATACTGAGAGGAATTGACAAGGTGGACAAAGACAGGATGTCCCAGAGATTGGACACAGTAACAAGGGGACACAGTTGGAAGTTGAAGACACAGATGAATCACAGGGATGTTAGGAAGTATTTCTTCAGCCACAGAGTAGTCAGTAAGTGGAATAGTTTGGGAAGCGATGTAGTGGAGGCAGGATCCATACATAGCTTTGAGCAGAGGTATGATAAAGCTCACGGTTCAGGGAGAGTGACCTAGTAGCGATCAGTGAAGAGGCGGGGCCAGGAGCTCGGACTCGACCCCCGCAACCTCAACTAGGTGAGTACAACTAGGTGAGTACACACACACACACACACACATAGCTTTAAGCAGAGGTATGATAAAGCTCACGGCTCAGGGAGAGTGACCTAGTAGCGATCAGTGAAGAGGCGGGGCCAGGAGCTCGGAATCGACCCCCGCAACCTCAACTAGGTGAGTACAACTAGGTGAGTACACACACACACACACACACACACACACACAACGCTACAGGAACGTAGCCTACATATGCAGGCAAATGTAAGATGGTACACAAGTGTGTCAAATTGTGGTTTAGACTGAGGCTGCTTCCTTGATAAGTGATGTAACAATATTAGAAAAGCCGTTAGAAAAAAAGCGGATTGAACATAATAGCTGGTAAACAATTTGAATTTCTGTCTTCAAAATCCTGTATTTATAAAATATTTAGTTATTATAGGAGAAATTTTTGAATAAAGAATTGGAGAGATAACATTTGCCTAGACTATCAGAAAACCTTTACTAGTGCTATCAGAGATTCAATGATCACTTGGATATATGCAGTAATATCTGAGATATAAATGTTACGCTTATACATAATAACACAATAGATGCAAAGATCACAATATTATACTTAGTAAAATTAGAAAAGCAAATATCACGTTTTTATTTATTGAAATTTCAAGGATACAAAGATAACGCTGTTATGTATAGAAATGATGAGATTAAGACACATGTGCAACATCTGGGTATCTTTATTGTAGACGTTTCGCCATCCAGTGGCTTTATCAATACAAATTCTAGGACATAACTTGAAGACAGTAGAACTATGTACAGAAGATGAGGTAATCAGTCCCTCAACCTAGGAGTAGGTGCGAAGAGCACCATAGTCGTGGAGATTCTGAACATGTATACATGTAACATGTATAGAAATATCAGAGATGTAAATATTACGTTATATTACACATTACTCCAGTGATACAAAGATCACAGTGTAATACACAATAACACTAACAATACAAAGATCACAGTGTAATACACAATAACACTAACAATACAAAGATCACAGTGTAATACACAATAACACTAACAATACAAAGATCACAGTGTAATACACAATAACACTAACAATACAAAGATCACAGTGTAATACACAATAACACTAACAATACAAAGATCACAGTGTAATACACAATAACACTAACAATACAAAGATCACAGTGTAATACACAATAACACTAACAATACAAAGATCACATTGTAATACACAATAACACTAACAATACAAAGATCACAGTGTAATACACAATAACACTAGCAATACAAAGATCACAGTGTAATACACAATAACACTAGCAATACAAAGATCACAGTTTTACATGGCATCAGAAACATAAAGACATCACACTTTTACTTGAATGAAAATAGAGAAATACTCAATTAAGAACATAAACAGCTATGACATTTAAATAGACGACAAAAATAAACAATAAGTGGCCTCTCCATGGTGGTCTAGGTAGAGTTCTTCTCTTCTAGCTGGACGATGTTTCTAGCCTTCCCGGACGGATATGTTTACTGAGCGCAGATTTCTGTGTGTCCTCCCTTGTAATTACATCTGCTTGTATATCTTGATATTTAAACACTTGTGTTGTAATATCATATATGGTCAGAGCTTCATGGTGTTGCTACATGTGAAGAGTTAAGTTCCTCTCTGAGGAGATGCTGTGTTTGGGCTTCACCTCTCAACGTTCCCCTCAAATGATGGATTTTAATTCTGTTAATTTCCTTTTATTACATGACAATATTTTGGTGGATGAGTGTGAGTGTTGAACATGTTTTCACACTTTGTCAAGGAGTGTAAACAATGACTGATCGAACGATTGTATCATGAAAATTATGTTCTGAAAAGTGCATTGTAAATTACATTGTAATATCGAAATATAATTACGAAAAAATATGCCCTAATGATTACTGATAGTTCTTATTCTTATCATAATTATTTATGGTACTTTGTATTCGTGTTACCATAATTATTGATGGTACTTTCTAGTTTTATTATCATAGCATCTTGGTGCTGCAGTTGCTGCTGCTCCTCAGATACTCTGTAAAGAAATACTTCTGGCAATGTTGTCTACTCAGCTTCCTCACCAACAATACTCTGGCGTCTCAGAATAATTATAATCTGTTGTATGATGGATCAATATAATGTTACATGAAGAATTTCCACCTGAAAAATATTAGAAGTGAGAGGATATTCATAAATGGAATGTTGTTATATTTAATTTAAATGAACTGTACTATGGCCATTTAGGCCACATTATATTTAGACCATTATAAGTTTATATGTTAAACACTGAGGTTACCCACAACATGGTGGATCACATCGTTCAACAGACAACAGACCTCAACATTTACGGTATTACATACACTAACGTTCACACATAATAGTACATAAAACAGTATGGCAGACATTAACGAAGAGGCGTCCTCGTCATATACTTTAATTATGTACTGATTTTTATTATGTAGTGTAGTTAATTTTTCTATAAAACATTTGAGAAGCAACAGAAATATTATATACAAATTCTAGAGTGAAATAAAACGTGACTTAATTTGCTATATAAGAGAGGACAGCTGGTGTCATCGACCTAACAGTCCATCTGTCAATAATATCAACATGAAATACTGTATATGTGCATGGATATTTGAGTTTCCACACATGCTAGAGTGGAATGAAGTGTGTGTGTGTGTGTGTGCGTGTGTGTGTTTGAGTGTGTGTGTATGTGTGTGTGCGTGTGTGTGTGTGTGTGTATATGTGTGTGTGTGTGCGTGCGTGTGTGTGTGTGTGTGTGTGTGTGTGTGTGTTTTGTGTGTGTGTGTGTGTGTGTGTGTGGTGTCTGTGTGTATGTGTGTGTGTGTGTATATGTGTGTCTGTGTGTGCGAGTGTGTGTGTGTTTGTGTGTCTGTGTGTGTGTGTGTGTGGTGTGTGTTACTCACCTATTTGTACTCACCTATTTGGGGTTGCAGGGGTCGAGTCCTAGCTCCTGGCCCCGCCTCTTCACCGGTTGCTACTAGACCCTCTCTCTCCCCGCTCCATGAGCTTTATCAAACCTCGTCTTAAAACTGTGTAGGGTTTCCTGCCTCCACTACGTCATTTTCTAGGCTATTCCACTGCCTTACAACTCTATGACTGAAGAAATACTTCCTACTATCTCTCTGACTCATTTGTGTCTTCAACTTCCAATTGTGGCCTCTTGTTTCTTTTTTGTCCCTCCCTGGAACATCCTGTCCTTGTCACCTTGTCTATTCCACGCAGTATTTTATATGTCGTTATCATGTCTCCCCTGACCCTCCTGTCCTCCAGTGTCGTCAGGCCGATTTCCCTTAAAACTTTCTTCATAGGGACATTCCCCTTAGCTCTGGAACTAACCTTTTTGCAAACCTTTTTTACTTTCTCTATTTCTTGACGTGCTTTATCAAGTGCGGGTTCCAAACAGGTGCTGTATACTCCAGTATGGGCCTGACATACACGGTGTACAGTTTTCTTGAATGATTCCTTACTAAGGTGTCGGAATGCTGTTTCTCAGGTTTGCCAGGCGCCCATATGCGCAGCAGTTATCTGATTGATGTGTGCTTCCGGAGACATGCCGGTGTTATACTCACCCCAAGATCTTTCTCCTTGAGTGAGGTTTGCAGTCTTTGACCACCTAGCCCATACCTGTCTGTGGTCTTCTGTGCCCTTCCCCTATCTTCATGACTTTGCATTTGGCGGATTAAATTCGAGAAGCCATTTGCGGACCAGGTGTCCAGTCTGTCCAGGTCTCTTTGAAGTCCTGCCTGGTCCTCATCAGATTTAATTCTCCTCATTAAAATTCACATCATCTGCAAACAGGGACCCCTTCTGAGTCTAACCCTTCCGTCATGTCGTTCACAATATACCAAAAATAGCACTGGTCCTAGGACCGACCCCTGTGGGAACCCCCGCTCGTCACAGGTGCCCACTGTGATACATCTTACGTACCATGACTCGTTGTTGCCTCCCTGTCAGGTATTCTCTGATCCCTTGCAGTGCCCTTCCTGTTATATGCGCCTGATGCTAGCTTCTGCACTAATCTCTTGTGAGGAACTGTGTCAAAGGCCTTCTTGCAGTCCAAGAAGATGCAATAAAAAACCCCCCTCTCTCTTGTCTTACTTCTGTTTTTTATCATAAAACTCCAGAAGGTTTGTGACACAGGATTTGCCTTCCGTGAATCCGTGCTGGTTGGCATTTATACTCCTGTTCCCTTCCAGGGGCTCCACCACTCTCCTCCTGATAATCTTCTCCATAATTTTGCATTTCTATACACGTCAATGACACAGGTCTATAGTTTAGTGCCTCTTTTCTGTCTCCTTTTTGAAAATGGGAACTACATTTGCCGTCTTCCATACCTCAGGTAGTTGCCCAGTTTCCAGGGATGTGTTGAAGATTGTGGTAAGTGGTACGCACAACATATCTGCTCCCTCTCTAAGGACCCATGGAGAGTGTTGTCGGTCCCATTGCCTTTGAGGTATCGATGTCCCTTAGCAGTTTCTTCACCTCCTCCTCATCAGTATGTTATGTCGTCCAACACTTGTTGGGGTATTCCTTGTTGGTGTCCCCATCTGGTCTGTCCCCCAGAGCCCTTCCTGTCTCTACTGTAAATACTTCCTTAAATCCTCGTTTGAGCTCCTCACATACCTCTTGATCGTTTCTTGTGAGTTCTCCACTTCTTTCCTCAGCCTTATCACCTGGTCCTTGACTGTTGTCTTCCCCTAATGTGGCTATACAGCAGTTTCGGGTCAGATTTGACTTTCGATGCTATGTCGTTTTCATACTGTCGCTGGCCTCCCTCCTTATCTGCGCATATTCGTTTCTGGCTCTTCTACTAATCTCCTTGTTTTCCTGGGTCCTATGCTCCGTACCTTTTCCATTCCCTTTTCATTTGTTTTTGCCTCCCTACACCTTCGGGTAAAAACCAAGGGGCTCGTTTTTGGGCTTCCATTATTTTTGTTTCCCCCTTGGGGAACAAAACTTTCCTCTGCCTCCTTGCCTTTTTTTTTTTTTTTTTTTTTTTTT
>NW_026467630.1:0-13400 GCF_026875155.1 Cherax quadricarinatus
CTTGACACTGCTCACAGAGAGGAACAGGGTGCCTCTCCATGAATACCCATGAGTAAGACGAGTGTGGCCAATGCGAAGGCGGGAGAGAGTGGTCTCCCAACCTCGGCACTGATGACAAGAAGACGGCCAGTAACCTATGCTCGGTTTAATAGAATGAAGTTTGTTACCGAGCAGAGTTGACCAACGTTGTTGCCAACGGGTGCGAAGGTGGGTAGCTATTGCAGCAAAATAGTCCAGAAATGGAACACCTCGATAGGAAATTGGTAGGTCATGTACTGCTGACCGCGCAGCAGTGTCTGCCTGTTCATTGCCCTGTACGTCGACATGACCAGGGACCCAACAAAAAACAATATCTTTATGTTTGGTAGAGATACGGCGTAGCCAAAGTTGGATACGGAGAACTAGGGATGAGATGTATCAAATTTCGTATAGCCTGTAGAGCACTAAGGGAGTCTGAGACTACTACAAATGATGACACAGGCATAGATGCGATACGAATAAGTGCTGCAAGAATGGCATACAGTTCAGCAGTAAAAATGCTAGCTGAAGATAGTAAATGCCCCCGACGACGCTGTCCGGAAACACTGCTGCGAATCCACGCCGTCTGAAGACTTAGAGCCATCTGTGTACACAGCGGTGGCATGAGAATGGGAGTGGAAGTGATCAAGAAAAAGAGAGCGGGAAGCCACCGTAGGCAGTTGAGCTTTCGAGCAAGGGAGTGAGAAAGAACAGACCCGAACAGCTGGAACTTCCCAGGGGGGTAGGGAAAAGTGAGATGCTACATGAACATATAAAGGTGGTAACTGAAGGGAAGACAAGAGTGAATGTAGGCGAAGAGAAAAGGGACGGAGCAAACAGGGGGGCGAACGAATAAAGAATGTCTACTAATATCGGTGACCATTCTATAAATGGAAGGATTGTGTAGATCGTGAGAGCGTACATAGTAGCGAAGGCAATGGGCATCACGGCGATCAGACAAGGATGGAACATTCGCTTCTGTATAGAGGCTCTCAACAGGGGAAGAGCGAAAAGCACCAAGGCACAAACGTAATCCTTGGTGATGGATAGAGTTAAGGCTAGAGAGAGTAGCAGGAGAGGCCGCGGAATAAATCTGGTCACCATAATCGAGTTTCGATAAAACGAGGGCTGAATGTAGGCGAAGCAGAGTTCGACGATCAGCTCCCCAGGAAAGATGAGCAAGGGTTTTAAGAAGGTTTAGCCGGCTGTGACAAGTTGCCTTCAGAGAGGTAATGTGAGGTTTCCAGGATAACCGACGGTCAAAGAGAAGGCCTAGAAACCTGACTGTATCACGTTCGGGGATACGGGAGCCATAGAGATACAAAGGATGATCGGAGATAACAGAGCGTCTAGTGAAAGTAATTTGGTGAGTTTTGGTACTTGAAAATTTAAACCCATGTCGTGGTGGCCCAAGTGGAAACACGGTCGACCGCATGCTGGAGAGAAACTGCAATAAGATGACAGTCAGCGCCTGCACAAGCAATAGCGAAGTCATCAACATAGAGTGATGACCAAATATTGGGTGGAAGAACAGAGGCCAAATCATTTATAGCAAGGAGAAAAAGTGTTGTGCTTAGAACACATCCCTGAGGGACACCTTCAGCTTGGACGAAGTCCGGGGAAAGAACATTATTGACTCGAACACGGAAATGTCTGTCAGTTAAAAAGTTCTTAAGGAAGGATGGTAGATTGCCTCGGAGGCCTAAGGAATGGGCCTGGGCCAAAATATTATACCTCCAAGTTGTGTCATATGCCTTCTCAAGGTCAAAAAATATGGCAATAACTGAGTGATTATTCGCAAAGGCATTACGAACATACGTATCCAAGCGTAGTAAGGGGTCTATGGTAGAACGACCCTTACGAAAGCCATATTGACTAGCGGAGAGACTGTTGTGTGTCTCTAAATACCACATTAAACGTCGATTTACGAGACGTTCCATCACTTTGCAAACTGCACTAGTAAGAGCGATGGGCGATAGTGGGAGGCATCATGTCCTGTAGTACCCGGTTTGCGGAAAGGGAGAACAATGGCAGATTTCCACAGCTGGGGAAGAACTCCTTGTGCCCAAATAAGATTGAAGAGGTGTAAGAGGACTACAAGGGCTGACCGATGTAAATGTTGTAACATACGAATATGAATGTCGTCAGGCCCAGCTGCCGATGATCGGCAAGCTGAGAGCGTTGCCTCCAGTTCTTGAAGTGTAAAAGGCACATTATACTGTTTCTTCTCTGAGAGAAGAAAAGTCCAAGGGTACTAACTCTCTGGCAGACTTTGAGGAAAGAAACGAGGGCATAGATGGAGCCCTCGGGAAATACGGACCAGATGTGTGCCAAGTTCAATGGCAACGTCGAGAGGGTTTGCTACATCAACACCAGCGACCCGTAGAACAGGAGCCGGGTCAGGAGAGTATTTACCACTCAATTTCCTCACTTTTTTCCAGACTGCACTCATAGAAGAAGCAGAGGTGATGGTGGAAACATAGTCTCGCCAACAAGTGCGTTTAGCTTCACGGATGACACGGCGAGCGATCGCACGCTTCTGCTTAAAATCAAGAAGTCTCTCAGCGGTTCTATTGTACCGGTACCTGCCCCATGCAGCACGTTTCAAACGTACTGCACGAGCACAAGCAGGAGACCACCAAGGCACGCACTTCTGAGAATGCCTGCCTGAGGTTTGGGGTATAGAATGAGAAGCTGCGGTATAAACTGACGTCGAGAAGATGTGTAGGAGCTCATCAATGGAGGATGAAGAAGGAACCTCACTAAAAGCAGTGAGGTGTGAGTAAAGATCCCAATTTGCCCGATCAAATTGCCAGCGAGGGCTACGGAAAGGTGGTGAATAGGAAGGAGAAGTAAGAATGATCGGAAAATGATCGCTGTCATGTAAGTCTGGTAGAACAGACCAGGTGAAGTCTAGTGCAGTGGAGGAAGAGCAGACTGATAGATCGATGCAAGAGAGAGTATGAGTACGAGGATCAAAATGGGTGGGAGTACCCGTATTTAAAACATGGAGGGGGTGAGAGGCGAGAAAAGCCTCCAACTGGATGCCACGTGAGTCACAATGAGACCCCCCCCAGAGGAAATGGTGGGCATTAAAATCACCAAGTAACAGAAGTGGTGGTGGTAAGGATGAAACAAGAAAGGCAAAGTCTGGGATAGAAAATGCTCGAGAAGGAGAGAGATATAAAGAACATATTGTAAACCACTTATTCAAGTGGATACGGGCTGCAGTGTAATGCAGCGAGGTATGGACAAATAGTTGACAGTACGGAATATCATTGCGTAGAAGAAGGGCACTTTCATTAAAGGTCCCATCTGAGAAAGGATCCGAAGAATACAATAAATTATAGCCTGAGATAGGTTGGAAAACAGCCGAGTGTAATTTTGGTTCTTGTAAGCAAGCACCAACAGGGGAAAACCTGGAAAGCAACATCTGAAGCTCACCCCGATTACCCCTGAGGCCGACGGATATTCCACTGTAAATAGGCCATGATTGGCGATGAAGAAAATACCAGGAATCTGTAGGTAAAGGCACCTACGGACTAGAGGGTTAGAAAAGTCAACGTGTGGTGGCATTGGAAGACGTTCAAGTAGCGAAGGAACGGAGCGTTGCGAAGAATGGGGTTGTGAAGATGGAGGAGAGGGAAGAGAAGGAACAGGAAGTGAATCAGTGTCCATTGAAGGTTTAGTCTCTGCAATATATTCTGAAATGGCTTCAAGTGTTTCTGAATTCAAAGATGTATGGGAGACCATATTGGAGATAGAAGGAGGAGGGTGAGTAAAGATTGGGACAGTAATGGACTGTACCAAAGTAGAGGGGGAGGGAAGAGTGTAAGGGACTGGAGATGAAGTGTGGGGGGGGGACAGAAGAGGCAGAAACCTGGGAGGTGGCAGAAGAGGGAGAAACTTGGGAGGGGACGGGGTGGAAGGCATAGTACGAGGAGGAGGGTGAATCTCCACACTTGTAATAGAGCCAGAGAGAGGGGAAGAACTAGGTACAGAGACTGGAAAGGTAAAGTGTGGAGGTGGAAGAAGGGAAGGAAGGGGCAAAGAAGATTTGAGCAATGTGGATTTTTTGGACTTCTGAGTAGAGGGGCGATTGGTATTAGGTGTCGTACGAGGTCTTGTCGATACTGGGGCTTGTGAGGAAGGACGCGAAGATGTGAGAACAGACTGAGTTGTAGTCGGGACGTCAGAGCCAAGGACAGCAAAAGGATTAGATGCCGTAGTGGCTATGGATCGGTAACAACAGAGGAGGCTGCAGAAGATGGACCCCAGAAGTGGGGGGACTTTGGAAACACGAGAATAAGAAACACGGGGTAGTCTCCTGGAGGCGGAGATGAGTAACTGCCATAGCATAAGGAAGACCTTCTGCCTCTTGAGGCAACGGATTTCACGTTCATTTTAAGTAGACCTGCAACGGCGGGAGTAACGAAGGGTGAGCTTCATTACAATTAAGGCAGAGGAGGTTGACTGCAAGATGTATTGAGAAATGGTCATCGGCAACCATCAGACTTGGGCATTCGCCATAATAAGCAATATTCGCTGGGTGACCAAAACGCCAGCAATTTCACTACATTTGTTGAGGTGTAGGCAATCACCTATCGAACTTGAACGATGTCCCGCGACATATACAGAGGACGGGAGTTCTCCGGCTGTCAAAAGTTAAACGAGGCCACATTGCAAGGGTAACGTCTCCTCCCTCGGCAGGAAGGACATAAGTGTTACTTGAGGATTGAGAGATCCTGGAGTTCCAGCTGATTCAAAAAAAGTCATTGCCAAACATGACTGGAAATTCTGTTTGGACTAATGGTGTGGGACAGAATGAACAGTACGACTACAGAATTGAGGATAAAGAATGTTTTTCCATAGTGATAGGAGAGTATCGATATTCGAAAGGAGAGAAAGCGCATGACTGGTAGTCATTCAGGACAGTGACATCGTGAACCGCTCTTGAAGCGTGAAATGAAATAATCTCGGCTGCAGACATGACGCAGGAGCGCTTTGGCATTACTATGGTCAGAAAGTAGGCCCAATATAAGAAAGTTGGTCTTAAAGTAAAGAATTTAGTCCCAATTGTGTTGGTCCGAAACTTGACGTGGAGGAGGGAGTGCTTGACGTGTCGTCTTTCCGAGTATAATGGGAAGTAACGAAGGAGCATCATCGAGGAGATTGATGTTGGCGTTTAAGGTGTAGGACCGGAGTAGGTCCGGCATGGAAATGGGTGGGCGATTCGAAAATTGGCCGTACCGAGAGGGAGAAGCCGGAAAGCATAGTCAAAGGAGAGCGGAGCTAACAAATCGAAGGATCAGTTCCGAAGCCCCCGGTACCTGAAAGCGGGTGAGGGAAACAGCACCAGCAAGAGGTACAGGCATCAGGAAAGTTCCCGAAGAGTGGTCTAAACACAAGGCAGTGTCAAGAATGGGTGCGGTATCAAGAAGGGGCCCGGGGGTAGTGTTTCAATGGACTATGGGCTGCCGATGGTTAATACTCCTTTGCTTTTGTTTTTAAGATAAAAAAAAGAAAGAAGAAAAGAAAATAAAAATAAAAAAAAATAAAAAAAGGGGGAGCCCAGGGAGGAATAGTTCCCAGGAGTGAAATGAAAGGGCCAGAAATCTCCCTCCGCACCCAAGAGGACCTCAACAACGCTAGTAGCGCAGATGCAGCATGGAACCCGTGCCATATCCTACCCTTCATGCCAGTAAACCAGCAATCCGGGATAGCAACCTCACATCTGCCAAAGCTACCTCGGTGGACAAAAGAGAGGGTGGCCGGATATCCGCCACAAAGCATACCTCCTTTGGCCACCACCCCCGGAATCCGAAAGGTGGCTTCCAGAGATACACCCGTCGCCCAAAAGACACCCCAAGCTACTCCGGGATACTGGAGGGGGATCGGGACATCCCCAGGCAATCCAGATTCCACGGCAAACTACGCCACCGCCAAGAACCTAACGGAATGGGATGGACCCCGGTGTCCTTTGCCCTACCTAGGAACTAGCGCGCCTGTGGGAGAAATCCCGAAGGCCAAAAAGAGGAAGGGCAAAAGGGAGGGGTGAGGAGGAGGAGGAGGAATGGAAAAAGGGGAGGATGGGGAGGATGGGATAGGGGAGGGGAGAATGGGGGGTAATTAGGTTCGGTCTGAGGAAGAAGACCGACAGGGCTAATTCCTCAGACCAAGAGCCTCTTCACCATGCCAAGGAGCCCCCCTTGAAGAGGTACTGCTAGTGGAGTCCTCTTGTTTGCTATTTCCTGCGATATTTCTAGTTTGCAATATTGGTTTTATCTCATCTTTGACTACACTTGTTTCCCTACTATGGGTCCTGTCCCCTATGAGGTCATTTATATGTATTCCTTCCTGCATATAATTCCCAACTACCTGGACAAAATCTCCAGCTTCACCATTACTGTTTCCCAGGACAGCATCTCCAGCTTCACCATTACTGTCTCCCAGGACAGCACCTCCAGCTTCACCATTACTGTCTCCCAGGACAGCATCTCCAGCTTCACCATTACTGTCTCCCAGGACAGCATCTCCAGCTTCACCATTACTGTCTCCAGGACAGCACTATCAGCCCCACATTTACTGACTACCAGGACTTCATCTCCAGCCTTACAGTTTCTGACTACATGGCTAGTATCAAGGGCAGTACCATTTCAGCCCAGACTTTTAATGTTCCCATCTGTTGTAGAAAGCTTCCAGGTTTTCTATGAAAGCACTTTGATGTTGTCCTCTTTTAATACCCTTGTGATTTTAGTCCACAGATTTGTCTCATTTGGGCATACCCAAAAACACTTCCCTGTTTTAACACTGCTTGTAGCTAGTTCTTGGATATCTGCACAAGGGGCGTGACACCAATTTCCACAAAAATGACAATTTTTCCCATGTGGAAGCCCGTTTGTTTGACTGACCACAGACTACACACAGCTTCATAATGATTTGAAGGGTTTTGATTTACTGCAATTCTACTAGCAACCTCTTGAATGTTCTATTAATAACCTCCTTAAATGAAGCTCTAGCTATTTGTATTTCTGTTTCTAACTGTTTTTGTATATTGGACAGCTTACCGTGCACGTTCCTGATTTATATTTAATGTTTGTGTTTATAAGGGCGCCTACAACCCCATCCGTTTACAGTCTGCTTTATTGTCCAACGAAACCGTTTGAAATCAGTCAAGGGTTTGGACCAGTCAAGGGTTCGGACCAGTCAAGGGTTCAGACCAGTCAAGGGTTCGGACCAGTCAAGGGTTTGGACCAGTCGATCTGATCTGATCAGTGGGTCACTTATTTAAAACATACTGGTCGGTGATTTGAGCTAACACATGAAGGATCTACTGGAAATTATCTACCCGAGTAATATGTGATTTGATTGATACAAAAGTATAACTTGTGTGTTGAAACTGGTGAGTGCTGGCAACTCCTACAATGACGAACGGTCGACCTCAACCCTTGTTTATCAATCGCTGTATCTAGCTTTTCTATTTTTTTTTCCGTCTCCACCACAATAAATGCTATATTATCACTATAGTTGACTGGTGGAAATTTAGGAGGAAGGACGCTTTTTCTGTAGTAATAATTGCTTCTCGTTGTGTATATTGCGACCGGCTGGTAACTACAGGTTATATGAAATTCACAGTATACGTCTGGTATTTCAAGAAAAAATAAACTAATGAAAGTCACTCCACTCCACTAAGTACCTTTATAATACTGGTTAGTTGCTACTACAACACTGTATTCTACTATTCACTGATATCACTAGATTATATGCGAGTACACTAGCAAGCCAGGAAGATTATTAAAAACAGCTGACCTGTGGTAAGTTTCTGGCGACTTCTGGCACCTGCCTCTATAGGCTTATCACTTCATTTACAAATTCACCTGTTTTCAAATGACACTTTAGCCTTTATCATCAATATACTAGGGAGCCACTGTAGTATACACTATATGCTATGTATACTCAATGTTATCAGGGAGACTTTCTTTCCTCTGACACGAAAAGTTCAATTATTATTATTTTTTTCATATGGGACACAGGCCTGATTCCCCTCTGGCAGTAAACTCTGCTAGATAGTTAGTTTAGTTTAATATGTTTATTATGCACCCCATACCCATCCTGTTTGGCGGTAGTCAAAAGATTACAGAGGTGCATAATTGGTCCAGGGACTGGACTCCAAAGTTTTGATAGCTGAGCAAGTTACAGAGGCAATGAACTCACAATTTACAAAGGTAATGAACTCACAATTTACAAAGGTAATGAACTCACAATTTACAAAGGTAATGAACTCACAATTTACAAAGGTAATGAACTCCAGGTAAGTCTGGTCACAATCATGACAAGTTACAAAGGTATTTACAGATTACAGAGGTACATAATGGGTCCAGGGACTGGGCCCCCAGCTAGGTAGTGCACACTAATTCTCCTTTTTTGACTCAGTATATAATTTTTTTTGGGCCCCAAGTTTGGGTTTCCGGGCGCTATGGGGATGAAACCCGTATGTGTTGATGACACAAATTAAAGTTTTAGCACGTAAAAGCGACCGTGAAAAAAAACGAGAAAACCCAGGGACAACGAGGCACGCGACACGCTTTAGACAATACTTGTTTTTCCAGGAAAATCCCCCGGGAATCCAGATTCCTGGGAAACTACAAAACCACCAGGGAAAATCAACAGAATGGGATGGACCCCCGGGACCCTTTCCCCTACCTAGGAACTACGGGGCCCCGTGAAAAAAAAAAAAAAAAAAAAAAAGGGCCAAAAAGGAAGGGGGAAAAGGAGGGGGTGGGGAGGAGGAGGAAAAAAGAAAGGAAAAAGGGGGGGATGGGGAGGGGGTGGGGGTAGGGGAATTTGGGGGATTGGGGGTAATTAAAGGGTTTTTTTCCCGAGGGAAAAAGACCGACAGGGCTAATTCCTCAGGGCCAAGAGCCTCTTCACCACGCCAAGGAGCCCCCCTTGAAAAAGGTTTTCAAGTTATAATAATTTTGGGGCTGACACCCGGCTTGCAAGTCAGAAAATTTGGGGGGCCCGGGCACTGGTTGGGAAGCCGTAAAAATTAAAGGGACTGACGGTGAAAAGGGGGTTTTAAAAAGGGGCTGGAAAGAACACCTTTAAATAAGTTCTTGATCAGCCAACTGTGGTTTTTACATCAGTTTGTTGGCCAGTATAACACTTTGGGTTATCAAACCCTGATCCACCAGAAGGTCTGGTCCAGACTGGCATTGGGCCCTGAAACCTCTCCCGAATACATCTTATAATTTGTAAATCATTCGTATCTTTTTTTTCCAATTTCATTAAAAAAGCTTAAGAATGAATTTAAATTAAACATATATCAGCCTACTCTCTTTAAACCAAATTTTTAAACCCCTTTTAGGCTCCACACCCCTAAACTAAAATTTCTTCATAGGGCTAAGAATTTTAAAAAAAAAAAAATTACTTTTAAAAAACAAGGGGAAAACGCTAAACCCATAGGATTTTAAAAGTGCCTTGGGGGGGGAAAGGGGAAAAGGGTTCAGGGTTAATTCGGGGAACTGGAGCACTGATCCAAAATTTCCCCAAAACAAGAGCCCCTCACCAATCAAGGAACCTTCCCTGAGGGGATGAAATGTAGAGAAATTTTTTGAATTAATAAAAAAAAAGTACGAAAATTTTTTAAAAAAATTTGAAATTTCACTCTTGCAAACTTTGCCGGGGCGTTTTATATTTAGCATTGGTGATTTTACCCACTTTGAGTCAACCAGGAGCTTTAAATGGGCAGGAAAGACCGTTTTAGATTTAATTGGGGAAAACGTATTGCAAGTTTTGATCATAATTTAAATGTATGTTTTCAGTGGCCCCCCCACTTATATGCCTCAAACCCACATTAAACTGCTTTTCGATGCTTGTCATAAATAATTTGCCCCGACATACGTTGAAAAATCTACTTACATCATTCCCCTACCCCCGGTCCCGGCTCTGTTTTCTGCTGCTGTAGCACCATCATCCCGCACCCGACAGGTGCTGCTGCACCCGGCAGTGCTTTACACCCAAAGGTCATTGCTGCGCACCATGTCAGCTGCTGCGCACCCCGGTCAGCTGCTGCTGCCCATGGTCGTGCTACTGCACCAGGTGCGCTGCTGCCATGGGCGCTGTGCTGCTGCTTGCTGTACAAAAGGTGCTGTTTCTGCTGCTGTAGCACCATCAGCCGCTGCACACGATCGTGCTGTGCCCATGGTCAGCTGCTGCTGACCATGGTCAGCTGCTGCTGCAACTGGTTTAGTACTCTGACCAGGTCAGGCTGTGCCCCACGGTCATTTCTGCTCCCCCAAGGTCGCTGCTCTGCACCACGGTAGCTGCTACTGCACCAGTTTTCAGCTGCTGCTGACCAGGGTCAGCTGTACTACTCGAAGATGTGGAAGACTGCTTTGGTGGGGTTTTTCGAGAATACTGGAAAAAATTTAAATCCCAGAGGTTTAGCCCCCCAGGATAACCCAAGAAAGCAGTGTGTCATCGAGGATGTCTAACTTTTACCATTGGGGCCCCCTAATTTTGTCTTCCAGGATGGACCCACCCAATCGACTAACACCCGGGTGAACAGGAAAAAATGCCAGGAACTAGGTCATTTTGGGTAATTTAAGGCCAGCAAAGGATATTTTTAAGAGATTTAAGAATAATATGGCAACACAGTGTATAAGGCCTTTTTGGAAGAAAAGGGCAAACAGGACCTTACATTACTGGAGGAAAAGGCACTCCCGGGATACATTTTCCCCCTCCATCATCACTACATCTTCAAAAAAGGGTTGTCATTTTTTTTTCTTTTAGTACACTAGTACATGTCAGTATATATTGTGAAAAGTTCCTTTTTGTGTGTAGGATAAGAATTTTTTTTTATGTGGTAAAATTTTTTTTTTTTTTTTGGGGGTTTTTGAATGAAAATTTTGTTTTCCTTTATTTCTCAGGGGGAAAATTAATTTGCCTTACGAAAAATTTTATCTTACAATGTGCCTCAGGAAGGGGATTAATATGTAATCGGGATTTCCCACTGTATTACGGAATCCAAAAGGCAAAATTCTGAAAAGGGGGGGCCCCTACTGTTTTAACATATACAGTGGACCTGGGGAAACGACGTACTGCTAACAAAAATCGGGTACAACCTTTTTTTGTGTAAAAAATATTAGCTTCATTCATAGAATGATCTGCGGGCCTAGTGGCCCGGCCACCCCTGATCCATGTACTCCTGTTACAAAAAAACCGATTCAAAAGTTTTAAATCCCAGTGAATACTAGAAAGGATGCCCTTCTAGCATCCGCCTTTTACGGGGGGTTTTCGTAAAAAGTAGCCAGTATCCTTTCCCCAAATTCCTTTAAATTCTTAGGTTTCAATAGTGCTTCAGGTTACAAGGGTGGGCTACTAACTAGAGAAATTAAAATTTAATAAATTTTTAAGTCTAAGGTATATTATAAAATTTAAATTAAAAATTAAATTTAAATCACAGAAATCAAAATAAATACTTTCCTCGAGTTCAATTTTAAATTGTGATGAAAGCACATATCAATTTATAATTCTTAAGTACCGTTTGGTAAATTAACATTTTAAAAAGATATTTCAAATTGTCAAGTAAGTGTGTATTGTGAAGTGCTCTAATAGTTTCCTAGTCTCAAGACTCGACTGACTTAAAAAAGTGACGACAAAGTCCTCAAACTAAATTCTTGACCGACTGGGAACCAGAAAATTGCTTGAACAATGAAAAGAATGCTAAGCCCATCCATATAACAAGCGACTCGACACAACGGTCAAGGAGATAATATAACAACACAAGCAGGGACCATCAGAGATCCTCCCACAAAAAATTACAAAAAACCCCTTTACGAAACTAAGTTCAGCATAGGAAAAACCCTGACTGTGTTATACACAGATACCAGTACAAATTAGGGCATAAGCAAACTAAGACCTGAGATTCAAAATGTCTATGAACACAAACCTCATACAACGTCAAAAAAACACATCTATACAAGGTTCGTGAACAAGTTTACAGAAATAAAAAGAATAATGAGACAGACAATCTGTCCAACCCCAAAAAGCGAGTCTAGAGCAGACTGAATATTTAGGCTAGGGGGACACCCCCCTTGATCACGTGATAGCCCCTGGGTTGCTGTCGTGCCCAAAAAGAAGCCGCAATTAACTAGCAAACAGCGTAATTACGTAGTTAGACAATCAAGTTGAAATGAGCATATGTTACATCCTCCTAAAAAAGGAAACTACGTCAAAAAAACAATATAAAGCAACACATTACGATTTTGCTATTACGAAATTAAGCAATATAAAATTAAGAAAAAGTAATAATTATATATAAAATAATAAACATTTCAACCATTCAGGGGGTTCAACACCCCCCGAACCGACAATCGCACTAGGAGTTGCATTAATGTCTTTCACATTATTAATGATTCTCAGGTTTTAAATTTCTTAAAATAAAATAAAAAAATTTAAACAGTCTCTTGTGCCAAAACCTTCTACATTCAAAAAGTGTCAGTTTCACTATATATGCCCCAACTAGGGGAGTAACAAATACGTATTTTGCATACTGGTTATGACTCAGTGAGAGCGGGTAGCAAAAGGCAGGGACTTTGAGGCTCGATCATAATAGAGGAGACGCATTCCACTCTTAAGTATGGTGGGGTGGAAGCGAGGGTTGAAATCAGTTAAAAATTAAGGGTTATGAGGGGGGGGGGGGGGTCGCGGCAGGGGCATGTTGGCCACCGCAGTACATCGCCCCACCCATACCCATCAACACTCAACTTTTCTCCTCCCCATACACAACAATACGTGAATATTAAATAAAAATTAGACATGAGTAACAAGTTAAAATTTTGGGGTGGGGGGATTAAGTTACTTTTCGAATTTGACATGGCAAGTAACAAAAGGTATTTGGGATAAAAAATTTCTTAATTTTAAATAGGTAAGTGCCCCAAAATAAACGTCAAAATGTTCAAAGGCGCACAAACTAGAGCTAATTTTTCTGGGGTCGTTTTTAAACTTAAAATAGTAACTATGGATGGGAAGCATGGTGTTGACTGTGGGTAGACAGCACCCACGCATAACCCCTCGCATCTATATGTAAAAAGAAGGGGAAAATTGAAAATTTGGACTTTTCAAAACAAAGCGAGGATAGCAACGCTTCAACTTTTAAACGAGTCTGTACAATCCTAGTCCCGGGGAATGAAATTTGCTACTAAAGCCAGTGAAGGAGCTGAATCTGAGAAAAGTTTGGACAGAACCCGCGATTTAAAATTTCCTGCCATACCCCGGAATTCTTACTCCCTCCTTCCGTGGGACGGAAATTAGAAATTTCACGAACCTTGCCTCAATAGGAGCAAAATCACCTGGGCCGAACAAAAGCCAGATAGGTA
>NW_026467631.1:0-13168 GCF_026875155.1 Cherax quadricarinatus
ACGGAAGACTGTACAAAAAAGGGCGATATAAATATGGTGCAAAAACAATAATACAATAATAATTTCGACACACAAATAACCCGCACATAAAGAGAGAATCTTCGACACTTTTGGCCGCTTGGACTTTTTACAAAATCACACTAACCAGAAGTGAAGCAGGACGGCTATATATCAGGAAGAGGTGGTGGGGTTGGTGGGGTGGTGGTGGTGTGGTGGGGGTAGTATAGAGTAGTAGTAGTAGAGTATAGTAGTATAGAGTGTAGTAGTAGTAGAAAAAGAATGGAATTAATACCGACAAAAAAATTAAAGACCATGTGCGGCTCTGTTGTCTTGTTGTGGACGATGAATCAAGAAACATCAGGTCTGCTACAGTGGTATTTTTGGTTGATCACGTACCTGAGAACTACCAGGTAAAACCACAGGTACCTAGAATTACCAGGTATCCGCAAGCCCCTGGAACACCAGGTATGAACCAGAAGGTCCCTGAGAACAAACCAGGTATAAACCCAGGGGTACCTGAGAACTATCAGGTATGAACCAACGGTACCTGAGAACTACCAGGTATAAACCCAGCGGTACCCGGAACAACCAGGTATAACCCAGAAAGGTACCGAAACTACCGGTAAACCCATCAGGTCCCTGAGAACTCCCAAAATAGAACCAGGGGGTTCCCTCAAAAAAACCCAGGTATGAACTACCAGGATCTGAGAACTACCGGGTTTTGAACCAAAGGTCCCGGGAAAACCCCCAGGTAGAACCACAGGTACCTGAGAATACCGGTTAAACCAGGGGGAAACCTTAGAATTACCAGGTATGAACAGCAGGTACCGGAACTACCAAGTATGAACCAGCGGTACCCGAAAAAACACCAGGTACCTGAGATTACCGGGGAATAACTACCAGGTACCTGAGAACTACTAGGAACCTGCACAAGTTTCCCCTCGTCTTTTTCTTAAAATTTCACTTTTCTTTCAAAACATTTTTTTACAAAATTTTTTTCAAACTAAAAAGCGTCTTGAATGAAGCTGACTCGCTCACAAAGCTGACTTGGCTCACCAAAGAATGCTCGGCTCCGAAGCTGCTTGGCTCCCCGAAGAACGCTCGGTCACTGAAGCTGATTGGCTCCCCGAAAGAAGCTGACTTGGCTCACTGAAGTGCGCCCGCTCACTGAAACTGATTGGGCTCCTAAAGAAGCTGTTTTGGGCTCACGAAGAAGCTGATTGGGCTCACTGAAAAGCTGATTGGGGTCACGAAGAAGCTGACTCGGCTCCTAAAGAATTTGACTGGCTCTCTGAAAAAGCAACTCGGATCTCTGAAAATTTGACTGGGCTCACTGAAAAGCGGGCTCGGCCACTGAAAAGCTGACTCCGGCTCACTGAAGAAATTGACTCGGCTCACTGAAAATTTGACTCGGCTCACTAAAGAATTGCTCGGCTCACTGAAGAAGCCGACTCGGCCCTAAGAACTGACTCGGCTGTTGAAGAAGTTGACTCGGTCCCGAAGAAGCTGTTTCACTCATGAAAAGCCACTCCTTACTGTAGGGGCCGACTCAGCTCACTAAAGAACGACTCAGTTCTAACGTACTTGGGTTATTCACCTTTGTATTTTTTTTTCTACCCCGTTTTTCTTACCCTTATAAATTTATTTTGTGCCCAGACAGGACCTCTTAAAAAAACTTCCATCGTTTCAAAGTATTTGAAGTCCCATCACTTTGATGGGTGACAGATTCTATTCGAATAGTTAATGATCTATTCAAAATGGGAAAAAGTCCCTTTAAAAAAAATTCATGTGGAAATCCCTTTTTTTTTTTTATTTCAAAACGATCCTTGTAAATACTGCTTTGCAAGTTTTTCCAGCTTTAAACTTTTGATAGTTAAACTTTATGTTCCCTATCTTTTTACCATTTTCCTTATTTTTCTAGAGAAGGCAAAAAGATATCAGAACTGAAAAAGTAAAAAAAAATCTGTCTGCTAAAAAAACCATGCATCTGCCGGAACGCCTGAAGCACATACAGTAAAGGATAACAATACAGGGAAAATTTTTTTTAAGGTCGAGCCCCTATTGTGTAATGGTGGGCCCGTAACCAGTTACTTGAGTGAAAGGAAATGAAAATAAATTGAGTGAAATACAGGGGTTTTAGCCACAATTAGAGAAGAGGCGTAAACTTCGTGTAATACTCCCCAAAGGGGTTCTCCCGGCAGGTAAACAATACTGACGAGCTAAGTTTGAAAGGTTCAAAAAGGAACTGTACTACTTCCTAAAAAATGTCAGTCACCAGGTTGTAAGGTTATGTTGGCCTACGTGCCCATTGCGCAACTCTGGGTGATCAAGAAATCAACAGGGCAGTATACCCAGGTTGGGCTGCTGCGTGGTAAAATTTCCTAAAAAGGGCGGTCACACTATGCCCAGTATTCTTTACTCTTTTTGACCTTAATTTTTTGCATCGAAGCAAAAGAAGACTTGGGAAGAAAAACATTTTTTAAAAGCCTCTTATCGAATAAATCTTTTTGATTTTTGTCATCGCCCCAAAACACACTAAGATGTGATTTGAGTGCTACCACGAAGGAAACAATAAAGGGGCGATAAAAGTACCGAGTAAGGATGCACTTTCCACTGGACAAGATAGAATTTTATTTAAGATGATAAATTTTAAAATATGGCTGTGAAGTTGAGGGTTGTAAAGTATAAGGGGGTTTTAAAAAAGGGAGTGGTTAAATGGGTATAAAGCTGAGTAATACAGGTTTCGTTAAGTGAACGAAAGGCTTCAGTGAGTGATAAGAGTTATGATAGAGCACCACACAGGGTGACGGGTATAGTGACAATGCGGAACATACCAACACTCACTTGGCAGGGGACATACCCTTGTCGGGGAAACCGCCAGACCAAACTAAAAACTAAGAACATACATAGTTTGGGGTGACTTCACGAAACGGTGGAGATGTACCCACCCGGGGAGTAATGATGGAAAAAGAGGCCCAGGAAAATGTGAAAAGGGGAGAGATTATAGCGAGCTCACCCCTGAGCGCCTTTTATGAGCCCCCAGCCATGCGGAGGGGTGAGCTTGTAGGCTTGCGGCGAGGGCCAGCAGGTGGGGACCATGTCACCCCAAATTTCAAAGTAACCCCTCATCTTGTTCCCCGCCGGGGGGGGGGGGGGGGGGGGGGCGTTCGTCTCACAGTGGTTCCCCTGCGCCCCTTAAAAACCCAAAACACATTAGTATCACACCCTTTTATATGTAAATATTTTTAAAAAATTTAATTTAAAAAAAACCACCAAAAGCCAAAAAATACAGTATTGCTTAAAAAATACCCACTTAAACTACAATTAAGGGGAAAAAGTGAATACTTGATATACTGAATTTCTTTCTAAAGGGAACCCAATGGACAAAAATTTCCACCACGACATTCCACACCAAACGGCCCTCAACTTATATACTTATAGAGCATACCTTAAAAAAGAAAAAATAATAAAAACCCTTTTTTCAAACGGGCATGTCCCCCCCCCACGTTTGCAGGGTGAAAAAATCAGCCTTAAGTTAAATCTTACAGATATCTTGGTGTACACGGGCCCTTCAAAAATCCATCATGCCCAACTAAATAAGAAATGGGTGGTTAAATGCTCTAACTAGGCTAACGTGGAATATAAGAATTATGTATATAGCCTGTTTAAATACTTTAAATTTATTATTCTTCGAGATATTAATATCAGCCAAGGAAAATTATTTAGACCCCTGGGTTATTATAATCAAAAAGAAACGCTAAAGCCACAAAGGGGTATACAGCTCAACCCCTGGAACTAATGCAAAAAGAAGCCCCGAATTTTTCTTGGCTGTCCTAAAACTATCAAGGTTCTTAATATGAGAAAGGAATTGTGTTTTTTAGAATCCCTGATAGAATTACTGAAAAAACCTGTACTTGGTAAAAATGCTAAAAAATGAACTAGACCTGCAAAAGCAAATCTTAGTAAATGCCTACAGTAAATACACAAAAATCTAAATGGGTTTAGGAATATGCAACTTATTAAGTTTTATAACTTGCACGAAATGTATCGCTGTAGACAAGATTATTTCATCCCTCCGTGGAATTGTATTCATTAACATACATCCAGCAAGTCCCTCCCAAGATTTCATCACTAGTAATCCCTTCCCTTTAAAACACTTGTAAAAACAATGCGTAAAAAGAAAATTCTCGATCAAATTTAGCAATAATAATCGCAAATTACCGTATACTATGGATGTAGATAAAACCGGTAGAAACTATGTTTAGTTATCAATGGGCCTTACGTGCAAACGACTACTGCCATCCCAATGGCACTAAAGTTAACATGACACGACTTGACTGCTTATTTTGATTCTGTTCATCCTGAATGTCTTGAGTTACATAATAATAACACTCATTAGGAAACCAGATACCGTACTCAAAAATGGGGAAAAGGAAATTTAAACACAATTTTAGGATTCCATCATCACCCATTACTCCTTCTGTAAGCTATATAGTTTAAACCAAAAAAATACCCCCAAGGATAATGTGAAATTTAACTTTGGTATATCTGTGTCTAGTATTAGGAATAATATCAAGAGAGAATTAAATAATGAAACTGAATGTCATAAGAATGCAGCTAGAAACCTGAGCAGATCTATTACTCATTGTGATAACACGAACGTAGATAAGAATGCTTATGGAATGTGAACAGACTGATGTTGTAGTAGCCAGGCTTAGGCTTAGTTACAAATACTACTGGCAGTTTGGCAGACATGCATACGATCAAACTCAACGCAATGTATGAAGTCAGCTTTATTGTCACATTCTTAACATTGTGCTTAATTTTTTAATCACTGAGGAATAGAGATAATATAATAATCCATGTGATATGTCAAGGTATCTTACTAAACAAGATACCAGCTATATTAAGCAAATATCCTAAATTTTCTAGCAGATAAGTCAATTGTAGATATAAATCCAGATGTACTCCTGTTAACCCTTTTGAGGCCTAGTTCCTAGGCATTTTGTGTATCCATATGTTCTTGTGCTACCCTCCACACAAGGTGCACAACAAACTAGCTGCTTCGGCGGCAAAATCTAGATCATTATCCACCACGTCATATTCCTGGCTTTAGTGATATTTGTCTTACTGTGCTCTTTGAAAGGTCAGCAGCCAGATCTTTCTCATGTTCCTTTCGTTCTATTTGGAGATCTTGTAATTTCTAATTCCTTCCATATCTAAGCCGTTGGAACTTGTCACCGCTGAACATCATATTCTCCAATGCCCACTGGAAGACTATGTTTATATCTTCTTGGAATTTTTCCTCCTCTTCTACAGAAGTGATTTTCATTAATTCTGATATTATTTGCGAATGATGACAGTAGACACTGGGGAGTTTTTCTTTTATCTATGTCTGTTATGAGGATAAGAAACAGAGGCAGCAGAACCGTACCTTGGATTATTAAGCTTTTTTACTTTTCCAGCTGTTTACTACTACTGTCTATATTATTAACAAGGTCTTGAGGATATCTCTCCAAGAGAGAACCCGCAGTAATGGATTTAAATTAGATAAGTTCAGATTTAGAAAGGACATAGGAAAGTATTGGTTTGGAAATAGGGTAGTAGATGAGTGGAACAGTCTACCTAGTTGGGTTATTGAGGCTGGGACTTTGGGTAGTTTCAAATTTAGGTTGGATAAGTATATGAGTGAGAGGGGTTGGATTTGAGTGGGACTTGCACATCAGAGCTTATTTCTTGGGTAGCACTGAAAATTGGGTTGGTCAAATGTTTGTTAGTGGGATGAATTGTAAAGGACCTGCCTAGTATGGGCCAACAGGCCTGCTGCAGTGCTCCTCCTTTCTTATGGTCTTATGACATAAATGGTATAAAATACCGACACAATGGAAATATAAACACATATGCAGTATAATGTGATCCTTTATTGACTACGTTTCACCCACACAGTGGGCTTTTTCAAGTCACAAACAGATCTACCTGGGGTGGAAGGGACGCGAGTATTTATAGTCAGGTTCAGAATGCTGAGGTCAGGTGGAGAATGCTGCATCTGATGATGTACCGAGTGGGGTTGTAGAGTCTAAAATTTTGGGGTACTTGTTAAAATGAGATTGGATAAGTTTGTGAGCAGACCTTCTACAGTGTTCTTATGTGGGATAGCGATGAAGAAGTTTCTTGGCAAGTGGTTCAGCTATGTTATAGAAGCCACTATTCTGGTTGAAGTTGTCGGATATAGACATAAGTGATGATTCCAGGATTCTTCGGTATTGAGTGTTGTCTTCTGTGGCGATGAGTCTTGAGTTTCTGTAGTTTATCAAGTGGTTGTGTAAATTACGGTGTTGTACACAGGCATTCCTTGTGTCGTCAGACCTGCTTGCGTATTGGTGTTCTGAAATACTTGTTTGGAGGTCCCTTGATGTTTCGCCCACGTATAACTTGTTGCAGTCATTACAAGGGATTATGTATACCCCTGCAGAGGGTGGAAGCTTGTCCTGGTCTATCACTGGTAATGTCCTTGATGGTCGTGGTTGTGGAGGTAGATACTTGAAATGAGTATTGGAAAAGATGTTGGAAACGTGTTTGGCAATGGAGTTTTGGGGGGAGGACTATGTATCTCTTTTTGGCAGTGTCTTCTCTGGGTGTGTTGAAGATGTTTAATTTCCCGTCGTCTGCAGTCTCTGATGAAGTGACGAGGATAGTGGAGTTTAGAAAATACTTGTTCAATTATCGTGCATTCTTCTTCAAGGAACTCATTGCTGCAGATTCTGAGTGCACGCAGGAAGAAGCCTATAATTACACCACGTTTGGTTTTGGTGTCGTGGTGAGAGTAAAAGTGGTGACGTGTACTTAGCTAGTGGTGACGTGTACTTAGCTAGTGGTGACGTGTACTTAGCTCAGTGGTGACGTGTACTTAGCTCAGTGGTGACGTGTACTTAGCTCTGTGAAGACCTGTTTGTGTTGCTCTTGAGTGGTGACCTGTACTTTGAGTGCTGACCTGTACTTAACTCTGTGAAGAAGTGTCTTGTTTGCTCCCGTGGACTGAACCAAGATGCCCTCCATCGAGCAACTTTACCAGCAACTTAAGGAAGAATTGAAGGCAGCGAAGATGGAGATACGGCGACTGACCCAAGAAAACAAGAGGATTCGTAGTAGTCCTCCTGTTTCGAGTCCTCAGGTCAAGAAGGGATCGTGGTCAGTGGGTGGACAGCAGGGGAGCACGAAGTTGACGATCAAGAAGAAAGAATGGAAAGCCAGAAACGATGAAGAAGAAAAAGACTGCTGTGGAAACTCCCGGGAAACCTCCAACGCATTCCGGGCTACCCGACGAATGTGATCTACTACGGGATCGTCACGACGAACAAAACAAGAAGGTAAGAATATTGTTGTTGTTGGGATACCCAGGTTAGATCATGGATAGGGCATTCTGCTTGAAGGACAGGATAGGAGACAAAGGGTATGCTTTCCTGGGGCGGGGATGGGGGAAATTTTGTTAGCCGCTTGACAACATCAGAACGGAAAAATGGTCAACCCTATTTTTGCCTCAGTGCTGGAGGCAATGATGTTGGCAAGCGTGAAGTGAGGATTTAGTTAGAAAGTTCAGGACGCTATAGACATGTTTAGGAAAGGGGGGGGGGGCGCCCGTTAATTGGCATTTTCCAAGAAGAGGTTTTGGGTAATGAGGTTGCCAGAGCAATTGGTATTAATTGTTAGCTGGAAAACACGTAAGGATAATGCAGTCCCATTCATTGACAACGGGGACAACTTCTAGGGCCGAAATGACATGTATGCCGGGGAGGGGTTTTTCATTTTATCCAGGGCAGGGTGGGGGTTTTTCCCCTTGCTAACTCATTTTGGGGGGGTTGTTAGGATTTAAAAACTAGGATTAGTTAGGGGTAGGGGTTTTTTGCGGGAAAACTGTGAAGTCGCAGGTAGTAAATAGACAAGAGAACATAATAGGCAAAAGAGGGGGATATTAAAAACCAGTGGCAAAAAAATTGACAAGGACAGTAATAGGTTTAGTGGAAAAATAAAAAAAGCAGGAAGGGAAAAAAGGGGGGAGAGGGGGGGGGTCATTAAAATTTTATTACAAAAAAGTCGCAGTGCTAGGAATAAATGGACGAGTTGAGACTATTGCTAGTGCAGGTAATAGTGTATTTCCTTTACTGAACGGTTTAATTCAAAAAGTCGGGACATGCCTGCAAATGTCACTTTCTTTTTTTTAAATTTGTTTCCAAGTAATAGAAGTATCGGAAGGGGGGGTGGGGGGCATTGTATCCCCGAGATCGCTTGAACGTTGCATAAAAAGGGGTTTTAAGTCGAAGTAACACATACAGAGTCTTTTTGGAAAATTTTCAGGGGGCATAAAAAATTTAAATTTTTAGGTGTGAAAACCCCCCCCCAAACTTAGATAGGGACCAAGGGAGACTACTAGGGGGAGGAAATTTTAGGGCCACAAGGCACGAAAGAAGTAATTCTAGGAGTTTTTAAACTTTAGCATTTTGTTTGGAAAATTTCTTGACTGGGAAATTTAGAATCAACATTTTTTAGAAGTATTCGGTTTTTTTTGAAGCAGTTTGTGACGAACCAACAAGGGGAAAAAACCCGCTTGCTTATTCTGGCAAACAATGAACCCCTTTGTTAATAATTTAGAAGTTTCAGAGGAACGGGTGAGCGACCAAAAATCAATTACATTTGAATTGAATGGAAGTATGTAGAAGGGAAAACTCATAACAGCCCAATTTTCGTTTAGCAATTACGATGGGCTTAGAGAACACTTATCTTTCTTTGACTGGGGTAACAAAACTATCAATATGACAGTTTTCTGAAACAAAACATGCCCAAAGAACTTTAAAACCCTTTAAGGAAAATTTGATCAAATAGAAAGACCCTAAATGGATGAATAATAGGCTGAAATATCACAGGGGATAAGAAAGGGAATTTTTTTAAGGGGTATCAAAAAAGGGGGGAGGGTCATCTTATGAATAGTATATTCATTAAGAGGGACATTAAAAAAGGGGATAAGAAAAACTAAAAAGGGGCTATGAAATTAAATTGCAGGGGTTCAAAACAATCCAAAAAGTTTTTTTTTCCAGGTATATAGAACAAAAGTCAGAGAAAGAATAGGTCCCCTTAAAAATAACTAGGGCATTTACTGCAAAAAAAAAATGAAAAGGCTCGATTTTTTAAAAAATTTTTTTCTCTGTTTTTTTTTTTCACAGGGAAGACACTAATTATTTTTCCCGGGAAATTTAATTTTTTTATGGGTCAGAAAAGATAAATTATGTAAAATCACGTCCCCCTAGAAAGGTTGTAAGCAGATAGACCGACTGAAGCAAAAAAAAGTCGCCGGGTCCTGAGAGGTTTTTTTTTTAAAGGGGTTTTTAAGGGAAAGCAAAATGGAAGTCTGTGAACCATTAACTAATATTTTTTTAATTTATCTCTTCAAACAGGGGTAGTGTCTGTATTGGGAAATGGTAAAGTAATTCCTATTTTTAAAACAGGGGGCAAGTCTTTTCCGCAAATTACCGCCCCAATAACCTGACCAATTGTAGGCAAATTACTAAATTTAATTATAGCTGAGATTATAAGAAGCCATCTCGAAACAAGCTTGATTAATATACTCGCAGGATTCACAAGAGGGGGCCGGGCTTTTCTAACTAATTTATTGACTTTCTTTAGTAAAACTTTTTAGGCTTTTACCACATAAAGAATTTTTATATTTTTTTACTTAGATTTTTTGTAAGGGGCATTTGAAAGAGTTCCGCACCAAAGACTTTTTAAGAAAGTAGCACCATGGCATTGGGGGAAGGGTGCCTCGGGATCGAATCATGGCTCACAGACGGGGAAACAAAGGTGTCCCCTAAATGGGTTAAATCCGAGTGGGGATCAAACAATGGGGTTCCACAGGATCAGTCTTGGGGCCCCTTTTTTTTATAATATATACAATGACTTTAGAAGGAATTTCATTTATATGAGAAATTCGCCATGACACAAGATATAGGATAATTTATTCAAAACTAATGTTAGGAAATTCGGAGGATTTAGACAAACTCACTCTTGGTCAAAAAGTGGGAGATCAGTTCAAAGTAGATAAATGCAAAAATTCTGAAACTCGGGGGTTCCATAACCCAGCACTTATAAATTAAATAATGTAGAACTTAAACCATACAGATTGCAAAAGGACTTTGGGGGGTTTTGGTAAGCACAACCTAAAAACCCAAGACAGCAATGCCCAAGCGAAAAGTAATGGCAAAAAATACTGGGATTTATACAAGAAGTTAAGCAACAGAAAGTCCAAGGTCATACGCAGTTTTATACATCATAGTAAGGCCTCACCTAGATTATGCAGCTCAATCTGGTCGCCATTTTACAGAATGGACATAAATTCGTTAAAAAACATTCAGCGTAGGATGACTAAATTAATACATAGCTTTAGAAATCTTCCTTATGAAGAAAGATTGAAGACTCTTAAGTTACATTCACTTGTTAGACGAAAAATGAGGGGAGACCTGATCGAAGTGTATAAGTGGAAGATGGTATTAAAAAAGGGGGATATTAACAAGGTCTTGAGGATATCTCTCCAAGAGAGAACCCGCAGTAATGGATTAAATTAGATAAAGTTTAATTTAGAAAGGACATAGGAAAGTATTGGTTTGGAAATAGGGTAGTAGATGAGGGGAACATCTACCTATTTGGGGTTTATTGAGGCTAGGACTTTGGGTAGTTTAAAATTTTAGGTTGGATAAATACATGAGTGGGATGGGTTGGATTTGAGTGGGACTTGCACATCAGAGCTTATTTCTTGGGTAGCATTGAAAATTGGGTAGGTCAAATGTTTGTTAGGGGGATGAATTGTAAAGGACCTCCTAGTATGGGCCAACAGGCCTGCTGCAGTGTTCCTCCTTTCTTATGTTCTTATGAGAAGGTCGTTTTGGTTGGTGGGTTTTCGATAGACTTTAAAACGAAGTTCGTGGTCAGCTTTGCAGAGCAGAACATCAAGGAAAGGAATGTGTGTTGTCGACTTCTTCTTCCCAAGTGTGAACTGGATTGAAGGCTCGACCTGGTTGAGCTTGTCTTGGAGAGCTTGAACGTTGAAGCGTTTAGGAGTTATGAGGAGAATATCGTCAACATAACGGAGCCAGGTGACAGACGAAGGAATAATGGTGGAGAAACGTTCGGCTTCTAGATGTTCCATGTATAGGTTCGCCAGGACCGCACTGAGTGGCGAACCCATGGGTAGTCCAAAAGTCTGCTGAAAGAGAAGACACTGCCGAGAAGAGATACATAGTCCTCCCCACCAACTCCATTGCCAAACACGTTTCCAACATCTTTTCCAATACCTCATTTCAAGTATCTACCTCCACAACCGCGACCATCAAGGACATTACCAGTGATAGACAGGACAAGCTTCCACCCTCTGCAGGGGTATACATAATCCCTTGTGAAAGTTAAGACACATGTGCAACATCTGGATATCTTTATTGTAGACGTTTCGCCATCCAGTGGCTTTATCAATACAGATTCTAGGACATAATAGGAAGACAGTAGAACTATATACAAAAGATGAGGTAATCAGTCCCTCGGCCTTGGAGTTAGTGTTCACAGCCACCAGTGACTGCCCTCGTCTGCTGCCCGTCCCTATCCACTGACGCCTATATAACCCCAGTCCTTCTTGCCTTTGCTCCATATTCTCCTCCACCACGATGCTGTGAACACTAACCCCCAAGGCCCAGGGACTGATTACCTCATCTTTTGTATATAGTTCTACTGTCTTCCTATTATGTCCAAAAATCTGTATTGATAAAGCCACTGGATGGCGAAACGTCTACAATAAAGATATCCAGATGTTGCACATGTGTCTTAACTTTCATATTGTCGGTATTTTATACCTTTCTTTCACAACTTGTCAACACTGCATCATCATGAATCTTGGTTCAGAGGACATCTACAAGACCTTTTTCACGGCTGCTGCAACTAACCCATCTCTTTGGGAAGGACCTACTTCCACTGGGGATTCCCGCCTACCAGTAAACTGCCCTCGTCTGTTGCCCGCCCTCCATGACGCCTATTTTACCGCCAGTCTTCTTGCCTTTGCTCATATTCTCCTCCACCACGATGCTGTGACTGATTACCTCATCTTTTGTATATAGTTCTACTGTATTCCTATTATATCCTAGAATCTGTATTGATAAAGCCACTGGATGGCGAAACGTCTACTAAAATAAAGATATCCAGATGTTGCACATGTGTCTTAACTTTCATATTGTCGGTATTTTATACCTTTCTTGCACAACATAATCCCTTGTAATGACTGCAACAAGTTATACGTGGGCGAAACATCAAGGGACCTCCAAACACGTATTTCAGAACACCAATACGCAAGCAGGTCTGACGACACAAGGAATGCCTGTGTACAACACCGTAATCCACACAACCACTTGATAAACTACAGAAACTCAAGACTCATCGCCACAGAAGACAACACTCAATACCGAAGAATCCTGGAATCATCACTTATTTCTATATCCGACAACTTCAACCAGAATAGTGGCTTCTATAACATAGCTGAAAACCCCTTGCCAAAAAACTTCTTCATCGCTATCCCACATAAGAACACTGTAAAGGTTGCTCACAAACTTACCAATCTCATTTACAAGCTACCCAGGATTTTAGACTCTACAACCCCACTCGGTACATCATCAATGCAGCATTCTCCACCCTGACCTCAGCATTCTGAACCTGACTATAAATACTCGCGTCCCTTCCACCCCAGGTAGATCTGTTTGTGACCTGAAAAAGGCCCACTGTGTGGGCGAAACGTAGTCAATAAAGGATCACATTATACTGCATATGTGTTTATATTTCCCTTATAGTCTTAGTTCTTATGTCAGAACACTGGAAAATACACTTGCCTACTTTCCTCATTATACCTATCGCCCTAAGTTTTGGGTAGGATATTTTTGTAGCAATGATAAGGATGAAACTTCCTGTTCTAAATCCATATTGGTTTGGTGTGTAGGTTATGCTGTTCTATAAAGTTTAAAATTTGATGTCTCATCACCAATTCAAAGACTTTTATGATGTTCGATGTTTGGGCTACTTGGTCTGTAATTTTTAGCATGCTCTGCCTTCTTTATGCAAAGGAGTTATGTCCGCACTGTTTAAGGTTTCT
>NW_026467632.1:0-13556 GCF_026875155.1 Cherax quadricarinatus
CGGCCCCTAAAATTTTAGTACTTTGCTAGAATCCCTTTGTTCTTTGAGTCAAAAAACCACCCTTTTTCCATTAAAATTCCAAAATATGGTCGAATTTGGGGAAATTTTGGCCAATTTCAGAAAAATTTTCCCAAAAAAGAACCAATTTTCAAATGGGGGTCCAGAATAAACAAACAGACATTCCGGGCACTAAAAAACATTTTCTCATTCATTAGTCACGTCTCCACGCCCCTCTTATATTACTCTTGCTTTCCATTTTGAATTTCTATTCTCACAAAAAATAGAAGATTAATTGTTATGCAGACTACTGCATTATAAAAATAGAATCAATAGTATCAGTGCACTTGTGAAAGGATATTAGACTTACCAGTTGCTGTGTATTGGATATCTGGCATGATTTATTTACTCTTAAACATCAGCAAAAATCGAACATTTCTGCTACTTTGAGCTCAATTTCATGAAACTTTGCGTCGTGAAACCAATCAAAATCATCTCGATTTCTGTAATATATCTTCTATTCTACCAAATGAGGCCAAGAAAACGAGTCTATAACCATAAATAACATACAAAAATATAATGCAAAATCACTGTTTTAAACCAATAACACGGTCGGGAGTTTTTTTTTCGCTTATGCATTGCGTGCTGCAGGATTTTTTTTATACGCACACACTGACCATGCAGACCTGTTGTTTCATATATAGGCTTACCAGCTTTCTTCCACCAGATTTTAAGGCGCTAGAATTTTGGAGTATAAATACGGGGCCGACACTGGCTATCAAGCCGTATATATATAGAACCGACCCTGAAAGGGTTAATTATGGCAATCTTCAAAACACTTTTGATGAATTTAATGTGTACCTGAAGCCAGCATAGGTGTAATGTATTTAGGTACAGATACACATAAGTACAGTGGACCCCCCGACACTCGATGGCATTGACATTTGATAAATCCGACATTCGATGCATTTTAACGAAAAAAATTTCGCCTCGACATTCGATCGAAAACCCGACATTCAATACAATTCGTACGAGATGTGTCCACTGTGGCCTGAACTGCCCCATGGTACCATTTTTTACAAGCCAGCCAGTGTGCGTGCATCTAAGGATACATTCAGTACATCCATTTTAAATCCATATTATCACTGTTTTTGGTTGCTTGTTTTCTGCAAAATAAGTAACCATGGGCCCCAAGAAAGCTTCTAGTCCCAACCCTCAAGAAAAAGGTGCTAATGACTATTGAAATGATGAAAGAGATAATTGAAGTACGAAAGTGGAGTGCGTGTGTCAGAGTGCATGATGATTTGGTAAAGAAATTGCCTGCAACAGTGGTGATGTGAGTGAAGTTAAGGTCAGCAAAGGTTGGTTTGAAAGATTTAAGAATCATAGTTGTATACCACAGTGTGGAAAGGCAGGTGAGGCTGCCAGTTCAAGTCCTAATGGAAGGGGATTCCCCTTCTAAACACTAACACCATCCACACTCTCCCCTCCTCCCATCCTATCAATCACCACCAGATCTTCATTAAAGGTAAGTGTCAATTATTCTATTGTTATTTATCTATTGTTATTGTTGTTATTGTAATTATTCTATTGCATTAAACTTAATATATCATGTGGTAAAAAATTTTTTTTCACACTTTTGGGTGTTTTGCACGGAATAATTTGATTACCATTATTTCTTACGGGGAAAATTAATTCGACTTTCTGTATTTTCAACATTCGATAGCTCTCAGGAACGGATTAGTATCGAATGTTGAGGATCCACTGTGTAGTTACAGTGGACCCTCAGTTAACGACATTAGTCTGTTGCAGAGAGCTTGTCTTTAACCGATTCTATCATTATCTGAATTCATTTTCCTGATAAGAAACAATGGAAATCCAATTAATCAGTTGCAGACACCCAAAAAAAAAACAAAATTTTTTTACATGAAATATATATTTCCCAACACAAAAACAATGAGACATGCAGATAAATACATTAATAATTATAAAATGACACCTTTATTGAAGACGTATTTGAGAGTGATGAGATGGGAGAGGGCAAGAGGAGGGGGAGAAGTTTACAATTGTTTGGAATGGGAATCCCCTTCCATAAGGACTTTAAGCACCAAGTCCTTTTCCAGGGTTACCTCCTTCTTTGTTTTTTAATGCCACCGGGACCAGTTTGGGGAGTCACTGGACCCCTGTCCACACCAAAAATCTGTTCAGAGAGCTCTGCTTCTGGGGTGTCTAAGATTTCCCTAAAATAGTACAAAGCATTGTCATTGTAGATGTTGCCAGCACAGCTTGCAACACCTGTGTGCCAGGTAATGCTCAACCACTTTCCACAAATGTCCTTAATCTCTGAAGATGGCAACTTTCTCCACCTCTTTTCCCCCTCCTGAAGGAAATTCCTGACTGGGGTCTGTTGCTGTAGCACCCAAGATTTTGCAGCTCTGTAGTGGTTAGCTCTTCATCATCGTCCTCCACCAACTCTTCCACGTCCCTCGCCACTAACCTCCAATGCCATGGACTTTCCTAATGCCACTATAGATTCCACAACTGGCATAGGCTCTTCAGAGTTAGCTCCAAATCCTTCAAAATCCCTCTCTTGTACATATTCCGCCACATTTTCTCCAAGCAGAGTTCAAAGTCCTGGAAGTAGCTTCCTCCCAAGCCTTACCTATAAGGTTTATGCAACTGGGGATACTGAAAGTGGTCTTTCCAAACTCTCTTAGGGTCAATTCAATGTATGAGGTTACTTCAAAAGCACTTTTGAAACAGCGCTTTTGTGTACAGTTTTTTGAAATTTGAAATGACCTGCTGGTCCCTGGGGGTGGAGGAGAGGAGTGGTGTTAGAGAGCAAAAACTTAACTTTGATGAAACTAAACTCCCCCACAACTCCTCTTTCCAAGTCTGGAGGGTGACCAGGAGCATTGTTCATTAACCTTTCAGGGTCGAGGGGCCCCCTCCTAAACTTGTTTACAGGGTCAAAAAATTTTCGGAAAAAAAAAAAAATTTTTTCTCTTATGAAGAGATGGAGAATCTTTTCCTGAATCATAATGAAAAACCAAAAGATGAAATTTGATAGGAAAACTTACGGAATTATGTTCTCATGAAGCTAGCGATCTCAACAATGTTTACACATCAGCGATTTTCGCTCACTTGACCCTATTTTCTGCCAATTCTAAATGTACTAGTCGACAAAAATCATAACTATTCACTAGAACTTCATTTTTCTATCAAATGGTACAAAAAAAAAAACCATTTACCGATTCAACCTATCCAGTAAAGTGTTCAGAAATTAGCAATTTGGCCAATTTCACACAAATTTCAAAGGATGCCAATTTCCAAAAAAGGGTCAAGAATAAACAAGACAGACATTCCTGAACTAAAATAACATTTCCTCTGTTCTTTAGTCACGTCCCCATGCCCCTCTTTACATTTCTTTTGCTTTTCACTCTGAATTTTATTCTCACAAAAAAATAGAAGATTTTGCTGTTATGCAGACACTGCATTAGTGTAAAAAAAGTATAAATAACATCAGTGGGACTTTTTGAAAGAATAAATTAGATTCACCAGTCGAAGTGTATTAGTGCGTGGTATGATTTGTGTACTTTGAACTTTGGCAAAAATCGAACATCCTACTCTTTTGGCTCAATTTTAAGGTACTTTTCATTGTGAAACAATCAAAATCATCTCAATTTCTGTAATATGTCTTCCATTCTACAAAATGAGATCAGGGAAAAACTAGAAAAACAACCAAAAATACCATACAAAAATACAGTGCAAAATCACTGTTTTAAACCAAAAACACAGTCGAAGTTCTTTTTTCTCATTACACACTGTGTGCTGCAAAACTGACCACATACACCCATTCTTTCAAATGTAGGCCTACCAGCTTTCTCTTGATAGATTTGAAGGCGCTAGAATTTAGGCGTACTAGTACGTCAATAACCCTGGTGCGTAAGCCATACTGTTTCAAACGGAAACCCTGAAAGGGTTAACAGGAGGCACTGGAAGTGGCAATTTATTTTCCCCGGAGGGATTTTTTCACACTGAGACAAACACTCATAGAACCAATCGAGGAAAATTTTTCCCTAGTGACCCAGCCTTACTGTTTGCCCTCCACATCACACACAATTTTTGGCTTGATGACACTGTTTTTTCCTTCAACACTCTAGGAGTTTTCAGAGTGATAAAGAGTAAAGGGTTCCACTTTGCAATCCTCACCAGCAATACTACAAAACATAAGAGTTTGCCTGCTTTTATAGGGTTTTGGGCCTGGGAGTGCCATTTCCTCCGAGTAATGTAGGTCCTGTTTGGCATTTTCTTCCCAAACCTACAAGAATCCCCCAAGACAAGCATCTCCTTAATAGACCACATCTGGACAAACACCCTATCCCCGTTTAAAATCAGGCATAATCATGGACAACACTACAGACCACTACCCAACCTTCTCATAACTAATCTGGCAAACTACCACAAGACAATTACTAAAGTAACCCCTTCAGACTACATAACGAGACAGCAGTTAACAACTTTATAGCAGCTATGAATAACATCGATTGGCAAAATGAGCTTGAAACATATACAGATATGAATGAATGTATAAATAATTTTCTAAAAAAAGCCCAATGCCTCTACAACAGACATTGCCACAGAAAAACTAAACAGATCACAGCAAAGAGACTGAATAATCCCTAGCTAACACCAAGCATCCTCAAATCCATTAACACAAAGCACAAATATGAAAAACAGTATAGAATGGGTTAAATAACTAGAGAACAGTTGAGAAATTACTCGTCAGCACTTACCAGCCTGATAAGAAGGTCAAAAAAAATTGTATTATGAAAATAGATTACATAACATCAAAGGTGATATGAAAAAAACCTGGAAAACTCTGTCTGAAATTCTTGGAACTAAAAAGTTATCCAAAAACAAAGCAATCAAACTATCAAAATCAGATGAACCCCTACTCACTCCAACCGAAACAGCAAACAGACTTAATGTTTTCTTCTCCACCATAGGAAAAAATCTAGCAAACAAAATACCAAGCACAAACACCCGTCCATCAGACTACCTCATAGGAACCTACCCAAATATGCTATTCCAAACTCCAACCAACCCCACTGAAGTTATGCTCATCATAAACACCCTTAAAAACAAGGCAGGAGACATAAACAACTTGCCTGCTTTTATGTACAAAAAAGCTTCTAAAGTATTGTCACCAATTATTGCAATGCTCTTTAACCCTTTCAGGGTCCGTCCCGTAGATCTACGGCTTTATGTTCAGGGTCCAAACCGTAGATCTACGCCATGAGCTCAGCTCACTCTGATAAACTGTGAGTGGTACATTTGGGCCTAGATATGAGAGAATACATCTATGTGGTATGTGTGCACCACGTAAAACAGATCCTGCAGCACACTGTGTATAATGAGAGAAAAAAAATGAAATCATGATTTTTCGATTAAAACAGCAACTTTGCAGTGTTTTTTCGTATGTTTTTTATAGTTGATTTGCGATTTCTTGGTCTCATTTGATAGAATGGAAGACATATTACAGAAATAGAGATGATTTGATTGGTTTTAGCACTGGAAATGGCTTGAAACTGAGCTCAAAGTAGCGGAAATGTTAAATTTTTGCCGATATTCAAGAGTAAACAAACGACCTCACACGTCTAATACACGTCCAGCTGGTGGGTCTAATATACATTCACAAATATGGTGATGATATTTTATACAATTATTACAGTATTGCATAACAGTAAATCTTCTATTTTTTGGGGTGAATAAAAATTCATTATGTGAATAAAAAATCAAAATGGAATTTATTTGTAAAGCCTCAAAACATAACTAATGAACAGAGGAAATGTTAGTTTAGTGCCAGGAATGCCTACATTGTTCATTCTGGACCCTATTTTGAAATTGGAATATTTTGAACTTTGTGTAAATTGGCCAAATTAACAATTTCCGATCACTTTTATTTGTAGTTGAAACAGTTGACTTGGCGATTTCTTGTGCTCAATCGATAGAATAGAAGTAATACTAGTGAAATAGCTAAGAATTTGGTTGTTGGAATAACGTAATTGGCTAAAATGGGAGTCAAAGTCGCAAAATCGCCGATTCGTAAATATCGCTGACAAAATCAAAATTCGCAAAGAGCATAATTCGTCTTTTTTTCCACCAAATTTCGTACTTTTTTTTTATTACCTTCACAAAAAGATTCTCTACGATTTCCATAAGAAAAAAATAACAAATTTTTTTTTTGAAAATTTTTGGACACTGTGCGTGACTCCAGATTTGGGCCTTGGACCCTGAAAGGGTTAACCCTTTCAGGGTCCAAGGCCCAAATTGGAGTCACGCACCAGTGTCCAAGAATTTTCAAAAAAAATTTTTTTTATTTTTTCTTATGAAATCGTAGAGAATCTTTTTGTGAAGGTAATAATTGATTTACGTAAAGCTTTCGATACAGTTGAGCATGAACTACTGTACTCCAAATTAATGCACTATTGTATCAGAGGCCACTCCCTCAACTACCTAAAGTCATACCTTAGTAACAGAACTCAACTACTACTACCACCACCTCTTCCTGCCTATATATAGCCGTCCTGCTCCACTTCTGGTTAGTGTGACTTTGTCAATGGTCCAAGCCAGACCGAAACGTCGTCGTAAGCTTCTCTCTCTTTTATGTGCGGGTTATTTGTGTACTGTTCCAGTCACGGTAATGTGCCTTTTTTGTTATTTAACAGAACTCAATATGTGTATGCAAATGATGCAAACTCCTCCACCCAACCAATCACAGTAGGAGTCCCACAAGGAAGCGTCCTTGGACCACTCCTCTTTCTCATCTACATCAATGATCTACCGAATGCATCATAGCTACTCAAACCCATTTTAAATTTGCAGATGACACTACATATGTATTTTCCCACCCAAACGCAGTCATACTAGCAAACACAGTCAATGCTGAATTACAGAACATATCTGCCTGGATGATGACTAACAAACTTACCTTGAACACTGATAAAACCTATTTCATTCAGTTTGGAAACAAAGCTGCAAATGATCCAATTAACATTATGCTAAATGGATCATCAGTCATAAGATTCACAGAGGGAAAATTCCTAGGTATCCACCTTGACAGTAGCCTTAAGTTCCGGACACACATAAAACAAATCACCAAGAAAATCTCCAAGACTGTAGGCATACTATCAAAGGTAAGGTTCTACGTTCCACAATCAGATCTCCTGGCACTGTACCATTCACTCATATACCCTTATCTTACATATGGAATTTGTGCATGGGGATCAACAACATCCAATCACCTAAAACCCCTAATAACCCTGCAAAAGACAGCAGTAAGAATGATAAATTCCCACTCCCACCAGCATACTCCACCAACTTCAAAGTCTGAATCTGCTTACCATTAAGAACACCATACTTATTCATGTGCCTGCTACATACACAAAACAATACACGCAAATATAAACCCCCTACTCAAACTTTTCCTCACCAACCTAAAGAGGACACATGATCACAACACAAGACACAGATCTCTTTCTGATATACCTCGTGTCCATATCACACTGTGTAAAAACTCTATGCACATAAAGGGCCACAAAATAAGGAATTCATTACCAGAAGATATTAAAGTAACCCAGTCTGAAAATCAATTTAAGAAATTCTCAAAAACCACTTAATCACCCTAGACTAAATGCTAAATATTCAATATACATTTACTCACCTATGTACTCCCACATCATAATTGAAACAAATCACATTGAACCTTTTATTCATTGTTACAGGAATATAATTGAATCATTGTTTTTCACAAAAGCATTTTAGAATATAAATACATATATCTTTGTATTATACAAATTTTGATTCATTTATAATTAATATTCTACTGTACAACTATGAAATAATTACTTTCCTACTGTACAACTATGATATACTATTTCTTAGTATTAAGTAGAATGAAAAGCCAATAATGTTAAGTTGGTCCATAATGCCAAGGCATAATAGAGGCTCTCTTTGCATTGAAACCCCACTATTTATATACACACTCAAGTACTGTTTGCAAAGACATTAAATAAATAAATAAATAAATAAATAAATAAATAGGCCCTGTTTCATCACACACTTGAACACTTGTTGGGGTTTTAATTTTTTCAGCCTCTATGTACCCCTTAAAGTCCTGCACAAAATTTTTCAGCTGCATTTTTTTTTGTCAAAACTGGCAGCCTCACCATGCCTATCACACTGTGTATTCCACTACGATTCTTAAATCTCTCAAATCAACTTTTGCTGGCAACTACTTGCCTTTTCACATATAACTGACTGTGAAACACTATCTCCTGATAATTGTTTCTCATTGATTCCACACCAACAACAGCCCTCTCCACATCTTCGAGTATTTGCAAAATCTGTTTTGTAAGCAAAATTTGCACCATTAGCAACAACAGCTTCCTTGATTGCCTTTTTGTTGGCCAAGACAGTAGCGTAGTTGTATTGGGTTTGTATACAACCTGGCCAGCTCGGAGACATGCATCCCACTTTCGTATTTTGCGATGATCTATTTTCTTAAAATCAATAGTATTTCTCACCCTCTTTCCCACAGGCAGGCACTGGAAGCTTTTTTTGGGCCCATGGTGGCTTATTAGCAGTTATAAGCACTAAAAACAATGGAATAATAGAAAATGTATTGCTGTATGCATGGAATTGTCCTCATTGGAATGTAAACAATGGCACACTGCTGTGCATGGGGGTGCAGGGCAGCTCAGTTTTGCGGACACATTCGGGACGAATGATTTTAACCAAAGTTCTTTGTCATTAACTGAGCCAATACTTGATGAAAAAAACATGTCATTATCTGATTTTTACCTTATCCTATGAGTTGTTAACTGAGGGTCCACTGTTTTAGAGTACAGGTACCATCTGACTTATGACCAACTTGGTTCCGACCAACCAGTCATATAAAAATGGACATAAGTCAAACTTTACTACTGAAACCAACATCACATTTTGTAACAATTTTATTTTAATTTTTTTATCTTGGTATTTCATTTTTTACTTTACTTTTATGCTGTTAGTACTGTATTTTATACTGTAAGATTTAGATAAAATTGTGTGCAACACAAACACTTGTTTATTTCCCAGAAATCTGGCATACAAAACAGGGTTTTGTAGTCAAGTGTTTGATGTCGAGCAGGTCGTAAGTAGGATGATAGTGTACATATAAAAAAACGCAATAAATTTAAAACACTTTAAATTTTGGAAAGTTTATAGACATAATGGAGAAATGTGGAGATCACTGAGAATATAAAGAAGCTGGGTGGCATGAGGTTTACCACATTATCAAGCCAGGTTAGAAGGGGGGCCCTATAGTGAGTTTTTGTCTTAATTTTTTATGTTCGTATTAGCGAAACGCTTACAGTGGGGCCCTACAGTGATACCCCGAGTTTTGAACTTTCTTCATTCCAAAGGTTGTTCAAGTGCCATTACTGAACAAATTTATCCCCCTAAGGAATAATGTAAATTAGATTAGTTTGTTTCAGACCTACAAAATACGATTAACGATAAATCCGACCAGCGATACATTTTAACGCAAAAATTTTGCCTCGACTAGCGCTAAAAAACTCAACCAACCACTATTTTTTCCGTCGAGACGCGTCCACTTCTCGCCAGTGTTTACAAGCCAGCCAGCCACCGCGGTCGCTTCCAAGCATACAATTGGAACATTTTCTTATTATCACAGCCTTTTTTGTGGGTAGCACCTGCAAAATAAGTCACCATTGTCCCAAGAAAGCTTCTAGTGCCAACCCTACAGCAAAAAGGGTGAGAATTACTATGGATAAGAAGAAAGAGATCGTTGCTAAGTATGAAAGTGGAGTGCGTGTCTCCAAACTGGCCAGGCTGTACAAGAAACCCTATCAACCATCGTACTATTGTGGCCAAGAAAACGCAATCAAGGAAGCTGTCTTGCCCAAAATGCAACTATGTTTTTTGAAACTGAGATCGCAAGTGATAAAAAGATGTTGAGAGACTGTTATTGGTGTGGATAAACGAGAAACAGATAGCAGGAGACAGCATTCTCAAGCAATCGTATGTGAAAAGGCTAGGGAAAATTGCATGATGATTTTAAACCCCTTTTAGGGGCGACAGGCCCCTCTCCGAAACTCGTTCTCAGGGGCGGCCAAATTTAAAAAAAAAAAAAAAAATTATTTTCTCTTATGAAAAGATAGAGAATCTTTTCCCGATCATAAAGACACCAAAAGTTTTGAAATTTGATAGAAAACTTACGGAATTATCTTTTGCAAAGTTAAACGGTCTCGGCGATGTTACGCATCGGCGATTTTTTTCCCACTTTGAGCCCCAATTTTCGGCCAATTTCACTGTACTAGCGACAAAAAACATGAATATTTCGCTAGCACTCCATTTTTTCTATCGAATGGGTGCAAGAAACCACTCATTTAAAGAAATTCAACTATCCAGTACAGTGGTCAGAAATTTAACAATTTGCCAATTTCACACAAATTTTTAAAAGATGCCAATTTCCGAATAGGGTCAGAAAAAAACAAGAAAGACATTCCTGGCACTAAAATGACATTTCCTCTATCATAGTCATTCTCCCAAAGGCCCCTCTTATATTCTTTTGCTTTTTCCCCTTTGAAATTTTTATTTTCACAAAAAAAAAAAGAAATTTTCTGTTATGCAGACTACTGCATTAGTGTAAAAAATGGTAAAATTTTTATTGGTGCACTTGTGAAAGAATATTAGACTCACCAGTTGACGTGTATTTCACGCTTGGCACGATTTGTTTACTTTTGAAGTTTGGTAAAAATCGAACATTTCTGCTACTTTGAGCTCAATTTCAAGGCACCTTTCTTAGTAAAACCAGTCAAAATCATCTCTATTTCTGTAATATGTCTTCCATTCTATAAAATGAGACCAAGAAAACTAGAATACAACAATAAATACCATACGAAAATACACTGCAAAGTCGCTGATTTATTCAAAAAAAATGGTCAAAGTTTTTTTTTTCTCATTATGCACTGTGTGCTGCAGGATTTTTTTTAGACTGTGCACACTGACCACATAGACCCATTCTTTCATATGAAGGCCTAAAAGCTTTCTCCCACTAGATTTGAGGCCGCTAGAATTTATGAGTACTAGTACGTCAAAAACCCCTACGCGTAAGACGTACTAGTACGACGAAAACCCTCAAAGGGTTAATTACAAAAATGCCAGCAACTATTGATGTGAGTGAATTTAAGGCCAGCAAAGGTTGGTTTGAGAGATTTAAGAAGCATAATGGCATTCATAGTGTGATAAGGCATGGTGAGGCTGCCAGTTCAGACCACAAATCGGCTGAAAAATATGCGCAGGACTTCAAGGAGTACATAGACAGTGAAGGACTGAAACCTGAACAAGTGTTTAATTGTGACGAAACAGGCCTGTTTTAGAAGAAAATGCCAAGCAGGACGTACATTACTTGGGAGGAAAAGGCACTTCCAGGACATAAGCCTATGAAAGACAGGCTTACTCTGTTGATGTTTGCCAATGCTAGTGGTGATTGCAAAGTGAAGCCTTTATTGCTGTATCACTCTGAAACTCCCAGAGTGTTCAGGAAAAACAATGTCATCAAGGCTAATTTGTGTGTGCTGTGGAGGCAAACAGTAAGCATGGGTCACTAGGGACTTTTTCTATGACTGGTTACACCATGCATTTGCCCCCAATGTGAAAAATTACCTAATTGAAAAGAAATTAGACCTTAAGTGCCTCCTGGTATTAGACAATGCTCCTGGTCATCCTTCAGACTTGGCAGAGCGACTTTCTAGGGAAATGAGCTTCATTAAGGTGAAGTTTTTGCCTCCTAATACCACTCCTCTCCTGCAGCCCATGGACCAGCAGGTTTATTTCCAACTTCAAGAAACTGTACACAAAAGCTATGTTTGAAAGGTGCTTTGTAGTGACCTCAGAAACTCGACTGACTCTAAGAGAGTTTTGGAAAGATCATTTTTACCATCCTCAATTGTGTAAACATTATAGGTAAGGCTTGGGAGGAAGTGACTAAGAGGACATTGAACTCTGCTTGGAAAAAACTGTGGCCAGAATGTGAAGACAAAAGGGATTTTGAAGGGTTTGAGGCTAACCCTGAGAAATCCTATGCCAGTTTGAGGAATCCATTGTGGCATTGGGGAAGTCCTTGGGGTTGGAGGTTAGTGGGAAGGATGTGGAAGAGTTGGTGGGGAGGACAGTGAAGAACTAACCACTGATGAGCTGCTAGATCATCTTGAACAGTAAGAGGGCAGACCTGAGAAACTCCTTCGGAGGAGGGGAGAGAGAAATTGAAGAAGTATGCCTACTCTAAAATAAGGAAATGTGTGCAAAGTGGCTTGAAGTGCAAACCTTTTTTGATGAAAATCACCCTGACACAGCTACTGCAAGCTGTGTTGGCAACCTGTACACTGACAATGTTGTGAACCACTTTAGGAAAGTCATAAAGGAACGAGAGGTACAGGTATCTATGGACAGATATGTTGTGCGACAGAAGTCCAGTGACTCTGAAGCTGGTCCTAGTGGCATTAAAAGAACAAGAGAAGTAACCCCAGAAAAAGACTTGCTGCCTCAAGTGCTAATGGAAAGGGATTCCCCTTCTAAACACTAAGAAGATCAATGCTCTCCACTCCTCCCATCCCATCAATCATCACCAGATCTTCAATAAAGGTAAGTGTCATGTAACTGTGCATGTAATCTTCAGTTTGTGTGTATTAAAATTAATATTTCATGTGGTAAAAAAATTTTTTTTTCAATACTTTTGGGTGTCTTGCATGGATTAATTTGATTTCCATTATTTCTTATGGGGAAAATTAACTTGACTTACGATAATTTTGACTAACGATGAGCTCTCAGGAACGGATTAATATCGCTGGTTGAGGGTCCACTGTACTGTACTGAGCAATGACCTTTGATCTGTGCATGTCAGGTGAAGAATGTTCAGTAAACCCTCCATATGATAGACCTCAATACAATGGACTTATTATTACAGCCTCTCCTCACTTAATGATGGAGTTCCATTCCTAAGACCACATCATAAAATGAATTTGTCACTAAGTGAGGAGCATACTATAATGGTAGTGAGTTTGTGTCAACAATCTTTGATATTGTTTTAATGTCACCTATGCACCATTTATAACATTTCTGAATATTTTTCAATGTTTTATACAATAGTGTACTGTATATTGAAATAAAAAGAAATAGAGGAAATCAGCTCTAATATAAATTATTTAGGTATGAATACTGGTCAGAGAGCCTGTCGTAAGTCTGAGGCATAGGTAAACGAGTACGTTGCTAAGTGAGGTGAGGCTGTAGTAAAATACGCTGGTAAATTGTACTTTTAAACTGGTAATTTTTTAAAGTTTATGCAACATACCACAAATGTGTGTAAAGCCTAATTTAAATGCAAATGGGAATCAAAGATCCTTTTTAGATGCAGGCATTTTTGTTTATTTTAAAACAGTGGGCCCCCCCCTTACGATCACCTCCCAAGGGGACCAAAAATGTAAGTGTATTTA
>NW_026467633.1:0-13848 GCF_026875155.1 Cherax quadricarinatus
AGAGGGTCAACTCAACTTTATACATCATTAGTAAGGCCTCACCTAGATTATGCAGCTCAATTCTGGTCTCCATATTACAGAATGGACATAAATTCGTTAGAATGGACATAAATTCGTCAGAAAAGTGGCAGATGCCGTTCAATGTGGATAAATGCAAGGTTCTGAAGCTCGGGAGTGTCTATAACCCTAGCACTTATAAGTTAAATAATGTAGAACTTAGCCATACAGATTGCGAAAAGGACTTGGGGGTTATGGTAAGCAGCGACCTTAAACCATGACAGCAATGCCTAAGCGTACGTAATAAGGCAAATAGATTACTGGGATTTATATCAAGAAGTGTAAGCAACAGAAGTCCAGAGGTCATACTGCAGCTTTATACATCATTAGTAAGGCCTCACCTAGATTATGCAGCTCAATTCTGGTCTCCATATTACAGAATGGACATAAATTCGTTAGAAAACATTCAGCGTAGGATGACTAAATTAATACATAGCATTAGAAATCTTCCTTATGAAGAAAGATTGAAGACTCTTAAGTTACATTCACTTGTTAGACGAAGAATGAGGGGAGACCTGATCGAAGTGTATAAGTGGAAGATAGGTATTAATAGGGGGGATATTAACAAGGTCTTGAGGATATCTCTCCAAGAGAGAACCCGCAGTAATGGATTTAAATTAGATAAGTTTAGATTTAGAAAGCACATAGGAAAGTATTGGTTTGGAAATAGGGTAGTTGATGAGTGGAACAGTCTACCTAGTTGGGTTATTGAGGCAAGGACTTTGGGTAGTTTCAAATTTAGGTTGGATAAGTACATGAGTGGGAGGGGTTGGATTTGAGTGGGACTTGCACATCGGAGCTTGTTTCTTGGGTGGCATTGAAAATTGGGATGGGCAAATGTTTTGTTAGTGGGATGAATTGTAAAGGACCTGCCTAGTATGGGCCAACAGGCCTTCTGCAGTGTTCCTCCTTTCTTATGTTCTTATGTTCTTATGACTTAATTAATACATAGCATTAGAAATCTTCCTTATGAAGAAAGATTGAAGACTCTTAAGTTACATTCACTTGTTAGACGAAGAATGAGGGGAGACCTGATCGAAGTGTATAAGTGGAAGATAGGTATTAATAAAGGGGATATTAACAAGGTCTTGAGGATATCTCTCCAAGAGAGAACCCGCAGTAATGGATTTAAATTAGATAAGTTTAGATTTAGAAAGGACATAGGAAAGTATTGGTTTGGAAATAAGGTAGTAGATGAGTGGAACAGTCTACCTAGTTGGGTTATTGAGGCTAGGACTTTGGGTAGTTTCAAATTTAGGTTGGATAAATACATGAGTGGGATGGGTTGGATTTGAGTGGGACTTTCACATCAGAGCTTATTTCTTGGGTAGCATTGAAAATTGGGTAGGTCAAATGTTTGTTAGTGGGATAAAATTTAAAAAGGACCTGCCTAAAAGGGCCAACGGCCTGCTGCAGTGTTCCTCCTTTTTTAAAGTTCTTTTGTTATAAAACTTTTTTTACTTGACTGAAAAACCCTACTGTTAGGCAAAACTTTTTCATAATAAAGTTACCTAACTTTTGTTTTTGGGTGTCTTACCAAAAAACCTTTGGGGTATTTTATACCATTTTAATGTTCTTAAAATTTGGTCACAGGCCCAGAGTTAACATTCCCCAGGGGGAGAAATTAGGTCAATAATAACAAATTCCCTAATGGGTTAACAGGAGGCTAAAGCAAATTTAGGGGAAAAAGGGGAAATTTTAAAGGGCGCATCAAAAAGAGGAGGGGTTTAAACCTTACTGAAAAATATGTTCCCCTTTAAAAAGAAAAAAAAAAGGCGTTTAAAGAAGGCTAACGGACTTGAAATTAGAGCACTAATGGTCCACCTTTTCCGATAAAACATTGCTCTAAAACCGCAAGAAGCCTCTCTTCGACCCTGCCCGGGGTGTAAAAATTTATATTTTTCAAACGTGTTTACCCTTTTTTCAAAATTGTTTGTCGAATCGTGTGAAAATCAACCCCCTGTAAAAGGGTTGCAATAAATGACCCCTCAAAGTTGGGCTTTAGCTCCCGTCGTTAGGACCCCTGCAGGCCCAAATTTAGGGGCAATCCACTCTCTGAAAGACTCCTTCTTTTGGTCGTCTGCACAGATGACCGGAACCCACAAAAAACAATGGCCCAAAACTTTTCAATCAGGACCCTACAAACAAAAACAATTCCCCCCTTCCCCCGGGCTCCATTTTTAAAAAGTAAAAACGTTCGGTTTTTTTGTGAAAAGACTTGACAAAAATGTCCCCTTTCTCTCTCTCCCTGAAGAAATGAAGACATCTTTTTGAGGAACAAAACACTGGGCCTCGGTAGACAGCATCTCAAAGACCCCCCAACGCCCCATCAATGCTAAAGATTACATTCTCAAATCCCCATGGCTGCCCAAGCTCTCCTGAGGGTTTCTGGCCATCTCATATTACCATTCCCCCAAAGTCATTTAAAAAGAAACTTTTTTCACATACTTTCCCAAACTGCTGGCCCTGCTACTCCTAAAAATTCACCCACCAAGGACTCCCCATCAAAAAATAAGAATTTTGTTCAAAATGGGGGAAATGATGGACACGTTTTTTCAATCCTGCCCCCTTTCTACAAAAAACCAACATGTTTTAAAACTTGCGTAAGTCCCCAAATCAGAAAAAAAATCATTTTAAAGAAAACAAAAGGGTTCTGAAAAAAACCCCCAAATTTTCACCGGGACTATGTGAAAAAACCCAAAACCCCAAAAAACCGACGCCATCAAGACTCAAACACGCTAATCTCGGGAAACCATCGCCCAGCAACCCCCTCTCTCCCCCCCCGGGACGGTGCCCCTTTCCCAAGGGCTGTACTGCAGGGGGTATGCACACCTTAAAAACGCAGCAACCCCCGGCACTTTTCAACCCCACTATTAACAAACTTTTCCGTCTGAAAAAACAGCCTCCCCTTAAATTTTCCCGGGAAATTTCCACACCTTCAGAAGACACCCTCAAGACCCTTTTTTCCCCAAACCCGCCTAAACCCTTTACTGCCCCTACAGACCTGTTCCTCCCCCAAGCAACTGCTCCTGAAAACTTTTTAAAAACCATTTCCACCGCGACCGTTGATAAAGTTGCCTCAACCCCCCGCCCCCCCACCTTTTTCCCACCCTGCTGTTACACAACCATTACCCCTCACAGCTGCTTCCCCTGTCAAACCCTCGGGTCCCCTTGCTCCCCACCATTGTAGATTCAACCATTTCACACTTGAAGAAGAGGTCGACAACACTTTTCCCTTTTCCCTTGATGTTTACTCGCAAAGCTAAACCCGAATTTCGTTTTAAAGTCTATGGGAAAAACCCCAAACCAAAACGACCCTTCTCCACTTTTCTCTCACCACGACCCCAAAACCCAAAAACGTGGGTTTTTAATTATAGCTTCTTCCTGCTTTGCACTCAGAATCTGCAGCAACGATTTCCCTTGAGGAAAAAAATGCACTATAATTGAACAGTTTTTTTCCAAACCCACTACCCTTTCGTCACTTCATCAGAGACTGCAGACGGCGAGCCCCTAAACATTTTAAAAACACACCCAGAGAAGCCCACTCCCGAGAAGAGATACTTTGCCCTTTCCCCCCCAACTCCTTTGCCAAACTGTTTCCAACATTTTTGCCAAAACATCATTCCAAGTATCCCCTCCACAACCACGGGCCATCAAGGACATCACCGTATGGGCAGGACAAGCCTCCATCCTCTGCGGGGGTATACAAAATTCCCTTGTAATGACTGCAACAAGTTATACGTGGGCAAACATAAAGGGACCTCCAAAAACGTATTTCAAAAACCAACCAATACGAAAAGCAGGTCTGCGACAAAAGGAATGCCTGGGGTACAACCCCGTAATTCACACAAACCACTTGAAAAATACAGAAACTCAAAAAACTTATCCCCAAACGAAGAAAAACCCCCCAAATACCGAAAACCCTGGGAATCATCACTTTTTTCATACCCCGACAATTTCCCAACCAAATAGGGGGCCTTCTAAACATAGCGAACCACTTGCAAAAAAAATTTTCTCATCGCAATCCCACAAAGAAATTTGTAGAAGGTCTGCCACAAACTTGTCCAGTCCCCTTTCCAAGCTCCCCAAGTTTTTAGACCTCCCCCCCAAAATAGGTACATTTTTCAGATGAGCATTCTTAAACCGGACCTCGGCCGGATATAAAAAACTCCCCGTTCCCCTTTCCCCCCCAGGTAGTTCTGTTTGTGACTTGAAAAAACCCACTGTGTGGGCGAAACGTAAATCAATAAAAAGGGTCACAATTTTACGATTTGTTTTATATTTCCCGATTTCCCAGTGAATCCATTTCCCGAAGAGGAAGATAACGACGGGCTCCCGTAAACCCTCATGGGGAAAACCCAAACCCTTTTTCAATTCTCCTTCAAATACGACAACCCTGCCTGTAACTGAACCTACAAAAGCCTCGCTGCTGGAAAACCCTCAAATAAGCTGTGAATCACCGCTTTTACTTCACACTCACCCAAATTTTTTGAGTTTCATCAAACCCCCTTTCGTTTTACCTTCAGCAACCCAAAGGGTAAATTATACCACCTACCCAGAAGCGCTTCAAAAAGTTTGAAAAATGGCTTTCCCTTGCAAAACCCCCCCTCAGTTACTCCTATAACTCCCTATTGTTTAACCCCCTTTATGTGACCCAGCCTGCTGCCGCTACTAAGATTCAAGACTTAACTTTTCAAATTCAATGCAAAAAAAGCCCTGTATTCCGTTTTCCCAAATCCCGCCCCACGATCGCCTTAGCTGCTGGGTTTTAAGGGCCCGGCTTTTATTTTTTCTTACTAAGAAAAACTTCCCCTCCAGAGTAAATTTTTCAAACGTCCCGTCTTTCCCGCTCATCCCATTGGGATCTTACCTAAAAATTGGGTTTTCTTTGCTTTGCTTTTAGCGCTAAGAACAAAAGGGCTAATCCCCCAAAAAGGGGGTTTTTTCAAGTGTTTTGGACGAAGGTGGGAAAGGGAAAAAATAGGGGCTCTGAAATCGGGGAAAGGGAAACTGAAGGATTAAAAGAACTGGAAATGTGTTCCTTATTTAAAAGACTAATTTTTTTTTCCCGTTTTTTTAAAAACAGGAAGATGTAAAAAGAGATTCCAGTAATTAACAATTATTTAGTTCCTGAAGAAAATTTTAATTAACTAATATTTACTGTACGGGGAAAGGTTTTTAAACAGATAGACAAAAATGAAACAAAAAAAGTCCCCGGGGGCCCCATGAAATTGTTTTCAAAAAGGGGACTTTTAAGGGAAAGCAAGATGGGGCTTAGGGCAGCCCCTTAACAGTGTATTCAATGCGTACATCCCTTTCCCCGTGTTGGGGCCAAGATGTGGAAGTGGTAATGTGGTTCCTATATCCAAATCAGGGGGAAAATCCCTCCTTTAAAATTTCCGCCAAAAAGGCAATATAAAAACAAATGCAGTATAAAAATTTATCCTTTTTTGGGCTACGTTTCGCCCCCCACAGTGGGCTTTTTTAAGTCCCCAAAAAAAACTACCGGGGGTTTGGGAAGGGAAAACGAGTATTTTTAGTCCGGCTGAGGTCAGGTGAAGAATGCTGCTTTTGATGATGTACCGGGTTGGGTTGTAGAGTCTAAAAAAATTGGGGGAGCTTGGGTAGGAGACTGGACAATTTTTGACAAAAACCTTCTACAGTGTTCTTTTTTTGGGTTTGCGATGAAGAAGTTTCTTGGGGAAAATGGGTTTAGCTAAGTTATAGAAAACCCCTTCTGGTTTTAATTTTTCGGATTGAAAAAAAGTGGGGGAAATTTCCCGGATTCCCTTTGGTATTGAGTGTTGTCCCTTTTGTGGCGATAAGTCTTGGGGTTTCTTTTAGTTTTTAAGTGGTTGTTGAATTACGGTGTTTTTTACGCAGGCCATTCCTTGTGCCCTCAGACCTGCTTGGTATTTTTGGGGTTCTGAAATACGTGTTTGGAGGTTTCCCCTTTATGGTTTTTGCCCACGTAAAAACTTGTTGCAGTCATTCAAGGGATTATGTATACCCCCCGCAGAGGATGGAGGCGTGTCCTGCCTACAAATGGTGATTTTTCCCTTTTTTGGGCCCTGGTTGGGGAGGTGATTCTTGGAATGATGTTTTTTGGGAAAGATGTTGGAAAACTTTTGGGAATGGAGTTTGGGGGGAAGGGGCTTTTGGGGATCTCTTCTCGGGGAGTTTTCTTCTCTGGGGGTGTTGAAGATGTTTATTTCCGCCGTCTGCAGTTCTGATAAATGACGAGGATAGTGGAGTTTGGAAAATACCCCCTTCAATTAAAAGTGCAAATTTTTCCTCAAGGAAAATCGTTGCTGCAGATTTGATGCACGCAGGAAAAAAGCCTATAATTACACCCCGTTTGGTTTTGGTGTCGTGGTGAGAATAGAAAATGGGAAAATCGTTTTGGGTTGGGGGGGTTTTTGATAGATTTTAAAAAAAGGGAAATTCGTGGTCACTTTGCCCGAGAGAACATCAAGGAAAGGAAGAGTGTTGTCGACCCCCTTTCCTTTTAAGTGGACCTGGATTGAAGGTTAGTTTGTTTTTTGACTTGAAAAAAACCCACTGTTTTTGGGGGAAAAAGTGTCCCCTAAAGGATAAAATTATACGGGATTTTTGTTTATATTGCCATTTTGTCGGGGATTTTTTTACCATTTTTTTCAAACCCTTTCCCAAAAAGCCTGACATTTTAAAAGTGGGCAAGTTATTAGAAAACAATTATAGCTACATTTTTCAGGGGTCACCTTGAAGACATAAAATTTATAAATGAAACCAGCAAAGGAAATTTACGAGAGGTCGTTCCTGCCTGGGCAAACTTACTGACGGGTTTTTCAAAGAACATTTGGGGGCAGTTTTTCAGTGATAAGGAATATGATATTGTTTATTTTGGGTTTTAGTAAAGCCTTCGAAAAAGTCCCTCACAAGGCCCTTTTAAGAAAAGTGGCAGCTCTGGTATGGGAGGTAAAGTTTAGCATGGTGAGGAGGCTTACCAATAAAAAGCAGAGATTTACCTTTAATGGAGTGAAATCTAAAGGGGGATTATTCACTGTGGCGTTCCGAAAGGGATCAGTATTAGGCCCTCTTTGTTCATAATTTCTTTAATGACCTTGAGGGAAGGGGGATTACTGTGACATGAGTAATTTTTGCTGATGATACAAAGTTTTCCGATAATTCACTCTGGGAAGATATCAAAAAACTCCAGGACGATTTGAAAAAAATTAAATGTCTTGGTCTGAGAAATGAGATGAAGTTTAATGGGAAAGGAAAGGTACTTTCCCTTTGGTAAGAAAAAACCCTCGAAGCTTAATCTGGTAAAGTAAGCTTGGTCATACAGAATGTAAAAAAGACTTGGGAGTCATGGTAAGAGAAATCTAAAGCCAAGACGCATCCCTCAGTGTGCGCAACAAGGCCAACAGTTTACTTGGATTTTCTCAAGAAGTATAAGCCCAAAAGTTTTTTTACAGTCATACATCACTATGGGCCTTTTAGATATGCTGCTCATTTTGGTCCCCCCTTACAAGGATGGACTTTAGACTCTTAGAGAACTTCGGGAAAAGAATGACTAAAATGATTTACTGTGTAAGGAACCCCGTATGAAGATAGCTTAAACCCCTTAAAATCCCCCACTCCTGGGGGGGCGTAGAATGGGGGAGATATCTTGAAGTGTAAAGGGGTGACGGGCATAAACAAGGGGGGACATTAAAAAGTACTGGGGTTCAAACCAGGTAAAACCGGAAAAATGGATTTAAGTTTGGGTAAATTTAGATTTAGAAAGGACATGGTAAGTCTGGTTTTCTAAAAGAGTTGTAGATGCGTGGAAAAAGTCTTTCCCCGTGGGGGGTGATAGAGGCTAGGACCTTGGGTAGCTTTTAAAAAAGAGACGGACAAATAATAGTGGAGGGGCTGGGTTTATTGGTGTTGGGGGGGGCGGGAGTTTGTTTCTTGAGTAGCTTTAGGTAGATGTCGTTTTATAAAGGGCCTGCCCCGTAGGGCCTTTGGCCCTTTTGCAGGTTCCTACATTTTATGTTTTATGTTCTTATGAGTGGGGGGGTTGGATTTGAGAGGGACTTTCACATCGGGGGTTTTTTCTTGGGGGGCATGAAAATTTGGGGTTTGGGCAAAAGTTTGTTGTGGGGCGAATTGTAAAGGGGCCCGCCTAGTTGGGCCAACGGCTTGCTGCAGTGTTCCCCCTTTTTCTTAGTTCTTTTTTATTAGTACACTACTACCTCACTTAAGCCTATATATCTTTGTCAATGTATTGTTTATAAAAGACTTGACAAAGTTCCCGGAGAGCGGAAAATTTTGCCACAAAAAAATGTAATAGGAAAGTTTTTGTCTGGGAAAATTTTGAGTTTTAAAAAGTTGCCTGTGGAATATTGCAGTAAAACCTGGGTAGCATTTAGACTTTGGGGAGCGTTGAAATGCGTTGGGCAAATATTTGTTAGTGGGAGATTTGTGAAGTCTTTCCTAGTATGGGCCCCAGGCCCCCTGCAATGTTTCCCCCTTTTAATGTTTTTTTTTAAAAATATTTACCAAAAATATCCCCCTTTCCCTGGGTCAAACTTGGCACTGTGTAAATGAAAGTTTCGAAAAGATAAATTTTATAAATAAGCACTTTGTCAACATTTGGGTATCTTTATTGTGGAAAAAAGTTTCATCATTTTGTTTTTTTTAGATGAAAAAGGTTCAGAGAACCCACAAGTTGCACAATGGCTAAGCAAAATTTTAACACAAGCGAAGCGCGCATATGTATTTTTAGCTTTTTTGTCCATTTTTCCATCGTGTCGGTATTTTTATTTCCATTTATCTCCATTTTATTTTATGTGATTCTTTATGTCACCAAGGTCTGCTAAACTTTGCTTTACATGGCGGCCATTACCTTTGAAGGGGCCTCTCATCAGTTCGTCGGATCTTCTGGAGAGGCTTCCTTAGGCACGAATAATTCCCAGTGACTTAATACATCCAGGAAAGTCGCAAGAATGGACATGCACCTTCTTCGGCTTTGGCTCTTGACTGTTGCAAGGAGAGATGCATCGTTTCTTTGAATTAGGTTTGTAAAGTAAAAGGACACAAGTGCAACTAAGAGACCATTATTGTGGCTACGTTTCGCTCACCAGGAGCTTTATCAGCCATTACCAAACAATACATGGACACAGGGGGTATATAAAAGGCGCAGAGGAGGTGAATACTAGTGAGGTACCATTTCGTAGTTCACTAGTGGTACCTAGTAGTAGTAGTTAGTGTAGTGGTAGTGGACAAAAGAATGACAATATGGTAGAGCAATTAATTCGTACATGAGTTATAAAGGATATAAAAGCTATTACAGGGTAACATTAAAAATAGGTTGGGACAAATATAAACTGGAATGAGGCAGGTTGTTTCAGTGTTCCTCTTGTGCTTGTGTAGTATAATAGGATGAGTCTATGTGATGGCAGGGTTTACTGTTTTCAGGAGGGGGGGGGATTTCTTGCTTAAGAACTTTCGGAGATGGTGAGAAGCTGCCGTTGTGTTGTTTAATTGTATTCGAAACCAGCGATCAAGTGCTGATTCAAGGCACTTTGCGTGTGCGGAAATTTAGTTTCTTTTACACTAATTGGGCGTCTCTGATTTCTAAGATTGCATTGGTGGAAATTTCGGTGTTGGTAACCCGGCGTTGTTTAAGTTGTCGTCCTTACATGCGATATATGTGTTCATTGAGGCGGTGTCGAGGTTTCTTGCTGTTTCACCTACGTAGACTTGTCACAGCCTCACAGGGTATAGTGTAAACTCCTGAATTGACTGGTTCTGGGGTGCTTGGGTTTTGTCGGGTTAGATCCTTATTGAAAGTGGTTATAGAAAGCGATGGCGCTCTGGTGTTTAGCTTGATGAAAAGTACTTTTGAGACGTTTAGTGCAACCTGGCTAGTTGGGAAAGAATTATAACTTTGTTGGGGGCGGTGTTGATGCGTGGGGAATTGATGAATCTGAAGAGTCTTTTCTTGCAGTTTTATGAAAAAAAAAAGGAGGAAATTGTAAACTCAGTGAATGTTTGGTGATGTAAGTACATTCCTCGTCAAGAAACAAGGATACTAAAAATTCGGTTTGCTCTTAGGAAAACCCGATGATGATGCCCTCTTTTGGTCTTGGTATTCTTGACTGGGAATAGAAGTGTGTGAGATCATTTTATTGGTGGGTTTCGATTAACTTGAAAACTAGGTTGTTGTATACTTGTGAATGGAAGGACGTCGAGGAAAGGTAGATTGTCATTGGACTCTTCTTCTAGTTGTTAAACTGAATCGCTGGTTCAACTGCGTTGAGCCTTGCCTGAAGATCCGTACATCAAAACGTTTTGGAGTTATTACGGGATTCGTCCACGTAACGTAACAAGTGACGCTTGAAGGATGATGTTGGCGAAGTGTTCGGAATTAGGTGTTTCCATGTAAGTGGCTAGGACGGCACTTATTGGGACCCCATTCCATGCCGTAGGTTTGTTTGTAGAGCTTGTTATTTGAAGGAAAAAAAAACAGTTTGAAGTTAAGTTAACACAGAGTTCAATCAAGTCAACAACATCTCCGGGAGTAAAGGAAGATAGGTCCCTGGTTGGAATTTTACGTCGTAGTAACCTCGATGGCTTTTTTGGTAGGTAACTTTTGTGAAGAGGAAGTCCCATCCAAACTGCTTAGTTTCTTGTTACGGATGGAGAGGTTACGGATGCGGTTGAGAAGGGTCGCCTGAGTGTTTAAGATGAGCGGGGCAGATGGTCCAAGAACGGCAGGGAAAGATGTTTGGGCAAGAACTCCGGCTAGTTTGTTTGTGGAGCCACTGCCCTTTTCCTGGACGTGGTGATTGGTCTGAGAGGAATATTGTGTTTATGGGTCTTGGGTAAACATACATGTGATGTGGTTTTAGGGTTGCTTGGTAACAAAGTACAGAAGTTTCTTCCTGCTTCTAGTGCGTTGGTATTTGTCTGCTTTTGTATAGAAAAGTCTTTGGTTGAGCGTATCTCCCACTGGTTGAGTGCTGATAGGTTGTATGTAGATTGATAATTCAAATGGTCCATCATTTTAGTGTTGTAGTCACTGGTGTTGAGTATGAGACTCCACCTCCTGTTGTTCGGCGGTGGTGACGATAATGTTGGGGTCGTTGCGAGGTCCTTAAGGGCAGTGATGTATCTTCTAGGAAGATAGTCGAAGAAAGTTCAACATAAAGCTGCAGTGAGAAAGGCAGTATATAACCCTCTGGAAGTGCTGTACACTGTGTCTATGGTTCTGGTAACAAGATTGAGTTGATAGTTTGGGTTTGCGTATGTTGGTGGTAAATTTGAGTCCCAAGACTCAGTTGCTTGTTTCTCGTAGTCGGTTAAGGGGCGTGACGATAAGTTGTTTATCAGAGGATTCGGTCCCATTTCCTTTCCACCGACTGTTAGTGCAGAGGTACTGAAGTTTGCGATTGCGTTTGATCTTCTGTGGAGGTAGCTGTGGTGACTGTGCTGAGCATATGCTCAGCAGTGTGTTGGTCAATATGTAAGTTTGGCCCTCATATTCCTTGCAGTTTCAAAAGGTTTCCTTAGCGATGTTAGGAAAGTTCTTCGGCCATTCAGTTAAGTAAGCTTGGGTAGCTGGTGAGAAGGGGTGTTGGAGTTGGAGAGTTGTGCAGGACGATGCACTTAGGATCACCTTCTCTGCCAGGCAATCTTAAAGGAAAGTTGTGTTCTGTTGCGATAGCTGTGAGCACGAAAGAGGGTGTCCAATAACGTCTGCATGGAAATGTCATTATGTTGCGGTGTCCGACAGAGTGTAATAAAGTGGTTTAGAATTACGACATATATTAAAGTAAAAAGGACACAAGAGCAACTAATGTGACATTTATTGTGGCAAACGTTTTGCTTCAGGAGCTTCTATCAAGCCATTACAAACAATACTTGGACCACAGAGGTCTTATATAAAGGCTCAGAGTGAGGTGAATTACTAGTGTGGTACCATTTCGATGTTCACTGTGGTAGTGTAGTAGTAGTAGAGTAGTAGTAGTGGTAGTGACAAATGTATTACAAATATGGTAGAGCAATTAATTCGTACATGAGTAAAAGGATTTAAAATCTATTACTTGGTTAACATAAAAAATAGGTTGGACAAAAATAAACGGAAGGAGGCAGGTTGTTTTCAGGGTCACTCTCTGTGTTGTGTAGTATAATAGGAGAGACTATGATGATGGCAGGGTTTACTGTTTTCAGGAGGATTCTTGCTAAGACTTCGGGATGGATTGTGATGCTGCCGTTGTTTTGTTCTAATTGTTATTCGAAAACAGCGATCAGTGCTGATTCAAGCACTTGCGTGTGCGGAAATTAGTTTCTTTTATCACTTAATTGGGCGTCTCTGAATTTCATAAGATGATTGGTGGATTTTCGGTGTTGGACACAAGGCGTTGTTTAAAGTTGTCGTCCTACATGCGTATATGTGTTCATTGAGGCGGGTGTCGAGGTTTCTTGCTGTTTCACCCTACGTAGATCTTGTCCAGCCTCCACAGGGTATCGTGTAAACTCCTGCATTGACTGGTCGGGTGCTTTGGGTTTTGTCCTGGTTAGAACTTTAATGAAGTGGTAGAAGCGATGGGGATCTGGTGTTAGCTGTGAAGTACTTTTGAATGACGAGCAAAGTACGATATTTGACGACCGGGAGCGCGGACGTTTTAGTGCAACCTGGCTGTTGGGAAGAATTATAACTTTGTTGGGGGCGGTGTTGATGCTTGGAGAAATGATGATCTGAGAGCTCTTTCTTGCAGTCTTTGATGAAAAAAGAAGGAAATTGTAACTCAGTGAATGTTGGTGAATGTAAGTACATTCCTCGTCAAGAAAACTCAGGACTACAAATTCGGTATGCTCTTAGGAAAAACCCGATGATGATGCCTCTTTTGGTCTTGGTATCTTGATGGAATAGAAGTGTGTGAGATCATTTTTATTGGTGGGTTTCCGATAAACTTGAAATCTTAGGTTGTTGTCTACTTTGTGAATGAGGACGTCGAGGAAAGGTAGCTTGTCATTGGACTCTTCTTCTAGTGTAAACTGGATCGCTGGTTCAACTGCGTTGAGCCTTGCCTGAAGATCCCGTACATCAAAACGTTTTGGAGTTATTCGAGGACATCGTCCACGTAAGTAACCAAGTGACGCTTGAAGGGATGATTGTTGGCGAAGTGTTCGGACTCTAGGTGTTCATGTATAAGTTGGCTAGGACGGCACTTATTGGGGACCCCATTCCCATGCCGTAGGTTTGTTTGTAGAGCTTGTTATTGAAGGAAAAACAGTTGAAGTTAACACAGAGTTCAATCAAGTCAACAAAATCTCCGGGAGGTAAAGGAAGATTAAGGTCCTGGTTGACTTTACGTCGTAGAACCTCGATGGCTTTTTTGGTAGGTACTTTTGTGAAGAGGGAAGTCACATCCAAACTGCTTAGTTTCTTGTTACGGATGGAGAGGTTACGGATGCGGTTGAGAAGGTCGCTGAGTGTTTAAGATGAGCGGGGCTGTATGGTCCCACAGAAGGCAGGAAAGATGTTTGGCAAGAACTCGGTGTTTTGTGGGGCACTGCCTATTCCTGACGTTTATTGGTCCCCGAGAGGAATATTGGTTTTGGGTCTTGGGTAAACCATTAAAGTGTCTGGTTTAGGGGTTTCTTGGTAACAAGTACAGAATTTCTTCCCTTCTCTAGTGCGTTTGAGTATTTGTCTGGTTTTGTATAGAAATCTTTGGGGACGCTCCCCCTGTTGAGTGTTGGGTTTTAGGAAATTTTCATTCAAAAGGTCCTCATTTTGTGTTGTATCAGGGG
>NW_026467634.1:0-11910 GCF_026875155.1 Cherax quadricarinatus
TGCACTTTTTTCACTGTATGTGTCTATTGCTGAAATTTGGTGAGGATAAATAAGTCAAAATTTTTTTTACTGTGTTTTTTTGCCCCCTTTAAAACGGGGATAACAGGCTTTGAAATCCTGGGTTGAAATTTTATTCCAAGGTTACAGGATTGCCAGAATTTTTTTCCCATGCCCGAGGGACTGCCCTTCCGGGAGGAACAACGAAAACGACCCTTCTTTAAAATTTCGCTTTCTAGGCACCCATGAGTAAACCCTTTTGGATCATCCAGTCAAGTAAAAACCCAAAAAAACGACTTTTTTTGATCTGACTGAGCGGGGTTTAAGGGAAATAGGGCGCAACTGTTACGGTTAGGGGTTCCAACAAAGTTTAGACCTCAAATATTGAAAAGCTCCAAAATTACTTCATTAGGGGGTCATTGGGGAATTACTAAACCATTATATAAAATCACAAAAGAATTTTTTTGGCCCAAAATTAAGCGGGATTTTAAGAATCATATCCGGTGTTCCCCGAGAAGTCAGCAAGTAGAGAAACCTGGACATTCTATTAAACCAAACCCCTCTTAAAAACCTATCCCTTTGCTGATGGGGAACCTTTTGCAGATTTAATTTAGATTGTGTAGGTCACTCCTGGGAAAAGTCGGGAAATCAATATTTATTTCCTTTTGGATAAAAGTAACTATACCCTGTAGAAATTTCCCCATGCGCAGTATTAATACTAAATATTTCAAATTTTAAGAAAATTATTTCTTTGTTTGGCTTCCTAAACTATTTTAAAGGGTTCAAGGTTTTTAACTTCATGCCAAAGCATTTGGGGGCATTAACTAGGTTAGGGGTAATCAAAAACTTATCCAATCCTATCATCCTCGTCCCCCGGCGATTGGAAAGATTCCATCAACGTTAAAAAACCATGGAAATTTTTCATGCATTTTTCCCACAGATGGGGAAAGAATCACTACCTTTGTTGCTGTTCCAGTACGAGAAAACGGTGCAAGAGTCTACCAGGTTTAGTCCGTTTTTGCTGATTTTTGGGCAAATGTACGAGTCCCTTCGGGTGCTCAAAAAGGGTGGTGGGGGAAGCTTGCTCAACACTCTACAACCCCCTTCAAGGTTGCAGGTGGCACTCAGTTTGCCAAGGGTAACCTAAAGGGAGCTCAAAATAAATGAAACAGAGGTATGACAGAAATCACAATTCCGCTCCCTTTCCTCCAGGGACAAGGGTTGGGGCAGGAAACCATACGGGGCCCCCTTGAAAGCAGATTTACGGGACCTATGCAAATTTTAAGTAAATTATCTGATGTAAATTCTGTGGTAGCTCCACTTGATAAGACCTCAAAAACAAACTTACCACATTAATCAATTAAATATTTTCGTACACCAGATAAAGTCCCATTAATGATTCTGTCCTCTACCTCTGAGGACGACACTGACTCTTTGCACTCTATTTCTGAAATTAATGTCGAACTTCCAAACTCTGTCCTCCTCAAGAACCCTAGCCCTTTAATGGTGGGGCTATCTGAAACTCAAGCAACAAGTTTAACTGCGCTTCAACAGACATATCCTGATATTTTTTCGGATGGGCCGAAAAAATGTACGTTAGGTTACCATGATGTAGATGTGGGAAACTCTAAACCTATTAAACTCTGCCCCTACAGACCTAATCCTGAAAAGCAGAGGCTACTTCAGCAGGAAGTAGAATTTCTGTTAGAGCATGGGTTAGTGGAGGAGTCGTCTAGTTCAAGGGCTTCACCGTGCATCCTTGTTAAAAGAGCTGATGCAGGGTTTCGTAAATGTACAGACTACCGTAAGGCGAATGAGGTCACAATCACAGATGCTTACCCTCTTCCTCGTCTGGATGACGTAATCGACTTTGTGGGTAAGGTACTTTTGTGTCCAAGTTAGATTCTTAAAGATTACTATCAGGTACCTTTGACAGATAAGGCGAAGGAAATCTCTGCCTTCGTAATTCCAGGAGGTCATTATCAATATACAGATACCCCTTCCGAATTGAAAAACTCCCCCTCTTCATTCCAGAAACTTATCCATCAGGCTATTAAAGGACTTGAAGGCACGGCAGCGTACCTGGATGATATTGTTGTGGTGTCTGATACTTGGGATCAACACCTATTTAGACTTAAGTCTCTTTTTGAGACCTTTCAGAGTTCCCATTTAACTGTTAATTTATCTAAGTCTTCCTTTGGCCAGGCTACTGTTACTTTTCTAGGCCATGAAGTAGGTAGTTGTAAAGTTGCTCCTAAACTTGCTAAAGTTCTTGCCATTAAAGATTTCCCAGTTCCACATGATAGGAAATCTCTTCAACGTTTCCTAGGCATGATAGGACTTTACAGAAGATTCTGTAAGAATTTCTCAGATATTGTAGCCCCTCTTACCTCTCTTACCAGTCACAGAGTTCCCTTTATTTGGACTTCAGCTTTTCAAGATGCTTTTGACAAAACAAAAAGATTATTGTGTACTGCACCCATTCTTTTGTCTCCAGACTTCTCCAAACCTTTCTCATTACAGGTTGATGCTGATGAGTCTGGGGTTGGGGCAGTACTGTTGCAAAACGGGGCCAAGGAGTTGCAGCCTGTAGCCTTCTTCTCTGCCAAATTCCAGCCGCATCAGAGGGCTTACTCTACCATTGAAAAAGAAGCCCTCGCGCTGGTACTGGCTTTGGAGCACTTTGATGTTTACGCGGGACAAACTTCGCAGGTGGTCACTGTCTACAGTGATCACAATCCTCTAGCATATCTCCAAGCCATGAAGAACCACAATACGAGGCTCATGAGATGGAGTCTACGACTGCAACCCTACTCAGAATTGTACATATTGCCCGCAAAGAAAATATGTTGGCAGACTCTTTATCTAGTGTCTAACAATATTATTTATAATAATTATATATTAGGTTAGGATGTACTCACCTAATTGTACTCACCTAATTGTGGTTGCAGGGGTCGAGACTCAGCTCCTGGCCCCGCCTCTTCACCGGCCGCTACTAGGTCCTCCCTCCCCCTGCTCCATGAGCTTTATCATACCTCGTCTTAAAACTATGTATAGTTCCTGCCTCCACTACATCGCTTGCCAGACTATTCCACTTCCTAACTACTCTATGACTGAAGAAATACTTCCTAACATCCCTTTGACTCATCTAAATCTTCAGCTTCCAATTGTGACCCATTGTTTCTGTTGTCCCATCTCTGAACATCCTGTCTCTGTCACCTTGTCTATTCCACACAGTATTTTGTATGTCGTTATCATGTCTCCCCTGACCCTCCTGTCCTCCAATGTTGTCAGACCGATTTCCCTTAACCTTTCTTCATTGGACATTCCCCTTAGCTCTGGAACTAGCCTTGTTGCAAACCTTTGCACTTTCTCTAATTTCTTGACGTGTTTGACCAGGTGTGGGTTCCAGACTGGTGCTGTGTACTCCAGTATGGGCCTGACGTACACAGTGTATAAAGTCTTGAACGATTCCTCACTGAGGTACCGAATCGCTATTCTCAGGTTTGCCAAGCGCCCATATGCAGCAGCAGTTATCTGGTTAATGTGTGCTTCTGGCGATGTACTCGGCATTATACTCACTCCTAGGTCTTTCTCCTTGAGTGAGGTTTGCAGCCTTTGGCCACCTACAGTCTTGGCAGTCTTCTTTGCCCTCCTCCGATCTTCACGACTTTGTATTTGGCGGGGTTAAATTCTAGGAGCCAGTTTCTGGACCACACATCCCGCCTGTCCAGGTCTCTTTGTGACCTGTCTGGTCTGCGTCTGATTTATTCTCCTCATTAACTTCACGTCATCTGCAAACAGGGACACTTCTGAGTCTATCCCTTCCGTCATGTCGTTCACATATACCAAGAATAGTACTGGTCCCAGGACTGATCCCTGTGGGACCCCGCTCGTCACTGGCGCCCACTGTGATACCTCATCACGGACCATGACTCGCTGTTGCCTCCTGTTAGGTATTCTCTGATCCATTGCAGTGCCCTTCCTGTTATACGTGCCTGTTCCTCTAGCTTCTGTACTAATCCTTGTGAGGAACTGTGTCGAAGCCTTCTTGCAGTCCAAGAAAATGCAGTCAATCCACCCCTCCTTCATTTCTTACTTCAGTTACCTGTCGTAAACTTAGTAGGTTTGTGACACAGGGTTTGCTTCATGAATCCGTGTGGCTGTCATTTAAAATCTTTTTCCGCTCCAGGTGCTCCAATTTCCTCCTGATAATCTTTTCCAGACTTTGATACTACATGTCAGTGACACTGGTCATAATTTAGTGCTTCATTTCTGTTCCCTTTTAAGGGATGGGGACTACATTTGCTACTCCATACTTCAGGTAGTGGCCCAGTTTCAAGGGGAAGGGGTTGAAGTTTTTGGTTTAGTGGCAACATAGTGTCCTGCTCCCTCTTAAGGACCATGGAGGGGATGTTGTTGGGGTCCCACCGCTTTGAGGAAATCAAGGTCATTTAGGAGCTTCCACCTCCCCTCAGTTGTGTGTAATTCATCCAACCTTGTTGGTAATTCTTGTGCTGTACGCCACTGTTAGGTTTACTTGTGTTAACCCTTCCAAGCTCTTTTTTTAACCCCTGGGTGGTTTTTTTTTTAATGAGGGTTGCAGGCTCTGTCCGCTTGTGTCTCGGACCTAAGCTAGCCCGCTGTTGCTGTCTCGCTCGAGTTTAGAGGGTTTGGCTTTTTGTCACGGGGAAAAGCTGAGCTCTATCTAAGAGGGGGGAGGGGTGAGAGATAAGGCGGTCCATTATTTTTTGCCATGGCGGCATGGTTACCACTGGGAGGTAGGGCCTAATCCTGGCTTTCTCGGGGGGGGTGTGGCATGCAAAGAGTACAAAACCCTTTATTCGGAGCATGTACACACCCTCATTTACAGGCATCTCCCCCAACCAGCGTCCAGGTAACTGAGGGGTTGATGATGGGGCCCGTCTTTCAACCAGTACCCGATTCCACCCAATAAGATGGTTTTGGCATCGCAGGGGTTTGTGGGTACACTCTCCTGTTGCCTTGTCATTTCCCATTGTAGAGCTGGTTGAATCACGTCTGCTCCTATTTGGCTTGTATTCTGCCTTGCTTACCGTGGAGTGCACTAATACCTATCGCTGTACATAGTGTAATAGGTACTTCTGTTCTAAATTGGGGTGAGGATAATGTAGTCAAGTTTTCTGCTGGGGTTTATTTTTGCTCCCTTTACACCCAGGAAAACAGGCCATTTGGACCCCTGGATGTAATAGATGATGTGTGTGGTGGTGAGTGGGGGTGTGGTGTGTGATGTGTGTGATGAAGTGGGTGGTGTTTGTGTGTGGGGGATGGGGGTGATGTGTGGTGATGTGTGTGGTGATGGTGTGGTGGGGTGGGGTTGGTGATGTGTGTGGTGATGGTAAGGGTGGGGGGAGTGTGGTGATGTGTTTGGTGATGTGTGTGTTGATGTGTGTGGTGTTTGGTGGGGTGAATGGGGGAGTGTGGATGGTGGATTAGTGTGGTGGGGGGATGGAGGGGTGTGAAGGGGATGGGGGACGAGGGGTGGGGATGGTGGACGAGAAAATGGATGTGTAGGTGGGGGTGATAAAGGATGGGGGAAATGGGGGGGGTGTGGGAGGTGGGATGGGGGGAATTGTGTGAATGGGTTGGATGGGGAGTGTGGATGGTTGGATGCGGACTGTGGAGTGTCGATGAGGAGCGTGGATTGTGATGAGGGGGATCTGGTGATAGATGGGGGATGTGTATGGTGGACGGGGGTTGTCGGGAAATGGTGGGTGGAGGAGTGGTGGTTTGGTGGATAGGAGTGTGGATGGTGGATGAGGATGGGATGGTGGATGAGGGGGGTGTTGCTGGTGGGTGAGTGGGTGTGGATGGTGGATAAGAGTGTGTAATGATGGATGAGGGAGTGTGAATGGTGAATGGGGAGTGTGGATGGTGGATTAGTGTGGATGGTGGATGAGAGAGTGAGGTTTGGGGATGAGAGAGTGTGGAGGGTGGATGAGGGGAGTGGGATAGTGGATAGAGTGGGATGGTGGATGAATGTGGATGGTGGATGGAGAGTGTAGATGGTGAATGAGAGAGTGTAGAGGGGTGGATGAAGGGGGTGTGGATGAAAAAGTGTGGAGGTGGATGAGAGAGTGAGGATGTTGGATGAGATGTGGAGTGGTGGAGTGTGAGGTGGAGGAGGCGTGGATGATGGATGTGAGAGTGTGGATTGTGGTGAGGTGTTATACTGGATGGATGTGGATGGTGGATGATAGGCGTGGATGTGGTGAGAGAGTGTGGAGGGTGGTTGAGAGAGTGGGGTGTTGGATGAGAGTGTGGATGGTGTATGAGAGATGGTGGATGATGGATAAGAGAGTGTGGATGGTGGATGACAGAGTGTGGATGGTGGATGAGAGAGCGTGGATTGTGGATTAGAGAGTGTGGATGGTGGGTGGAGAGAGTGTAAATGATGGATTGGAGAGTGTGGATGGTGGACAAGTGTGGATAAGGGAAATGAGAGAGTGTGGATGGTGGATGAGTGTGGATGGGTGGATGAGAGAGTGCGGATGGTGGATGAGAGAGTGTGGATATTGATGAGGTAATGTGGATTGTTGAGGGAGGGTATGAATGGTGGATGAAGAGTGTGGATGATGGATGAGAAAGTGTGAATGGTGGATGGGGGAGTGTGGTGGTGGATGAGGGACTGGGGGACAGTCGATGAGAGAGCGTGGATTGTGGATGACGGACTCTGGGTGATAGATGAGGGACGGTGTATGGTGGACGAGGGAGTCTGAATGGGGGGTGAGGAGTGTGTTGGTGAGATGGGGTGGGGGGAATAAGGGAGTGTGGATGGTGGGTGGGGGAGTGTGGAGGGTGGATGAGAAGTGAGGATGGGGGGATGAGGGAGTTTTTAACTTTTAAAAATGTTTTTGGTTTTCCCAATGTTCTGGAGGCTACAATGGTCGCAGAACAATGGCCAAGTACGAGAAGACTTACACCAAGGACAAAGATTGTACTCGAGACAGTATGGCTAATCCAAAATTATGTCCTCCTGCCTCTTCACAAATCTCGACTTATAAAGTAGTTTGTTAAAACCCTTTACCACCAGATGGAGATGGTTTTTAAGTTGTTGTGCAAGAAGTTTACAGGATTGTCGGAGGCAGACTGAGAGAAGGCATATCTGTCGGGCAGCATATAAACAATGTTGTCCAAAAAGAGATTTTTTAAAACTTTCTGCATGATTTTGATAAAAGGGGGCATGGATTGCCTTGAACGATGTCATGAGAAAGTTCTTAGGTAATTTCAAGGACCCGGACTACAAAGGACAGGATGCTTGAGGGTGTTCAAGGTCTTAGGAATTAATATGAATCTCGAAGTACATTTCCTGGATGTTCTTCTGGACTACTTTTCCGGGAAAATCTGGAAGCTTTGAATAAGGAGCAAAAAGAAAGGTTCCCCTAGGACTAAAGGAGGGCGAGAGAAGGTTCCCAAAAAAAAATGGATGTAAAAATGATGGCCGACTACTGATGAATGTTACACAGAGATACATCACAAACAGTACACAAACTGAAGAATGACAAGCGCAGTTTTGAAGGAGGAAGACGGAGCTGACAAAAAGGTAAAAGAAGGAGGAGCAGGAAAACTGCAACTTATTAGAGGGGAGTTTTATCAATATTTTAATTTAAAAAGGTACTGGGTGTAATTTCAATAAATATCTTTACTTCAATATTTTTTTTTTATTTAAGGTTTTCGATAGAGTTCCACCCTTTAGGCTGTTGAGGAAACTTAAGGCACTCGGAATAGGAGGAGAAATTTTTTCCTGGGTAGAGGCATGGTTGACAAAATAGGCAGCAGAGAGTTTGCATAAATGGGGAGAAATCAGAATGGCGGCACGTCACAAGCGGGGTTTCACAGGGGGTCAGTGTTGGCCCGTTTTTTTGTTCACAATTTACATAAACGACATAGATAAGGGGCATAAATTTGCTGATGGGCACCAAAAATAGGCCCTCCCAAATTTATTCTAATGAGGACATTAGTTCACTCCAGGATGATTTGAATAGACTGATTCAGTGGTCGGAGAAAACGGCAGATGCGTTTAATATAGACAAATGCAAAGTGCTAAATGTTGGAGAGGACAATAACCATGCCACAATAAACTGAATAGTGTAGATCTTAATACTGCTGATGCGAAAATAATTAAGGTGTTCTGGTTAGCAGTAATCTGAAACCAAGACAACAGCGCATTAGTGTTCGCAATAAAGCCAAAAAGAAAACCTTTGGGTTCATATCTAGAAGTATAAATAATAGAAGTCCTCAGGTTGTTCTTCAAAATCTATATTTCCTTGGGTTTGGCCTTTTAAGACATCTGCACAGTTTGGTCAAGTATTCAGAATGGATATTTAAATGCCTGGAAAAAAAAGTTAAGGGGAATGACAAAGATGATCCCTTGTATCAGAAATCTTCCCTTTAGGATAGACTGAAGGCCCTGAATCTGCACTCTCTAGAAGGGCTAGAATTAGGGGATATGATGGGAGGTGTTTTTAAATGGAAAACAGGAATAATAAAAGGGGATGTAATTGCGTGCTAAAAACCACATGACAAGATCGCATTCAATGGTTTTAAAATTGGAAAAATCGATTCGGGGAAGGATAATAGGAAGCCTGGTTTGGTAATAGAGTTGTGGATGAGTGGAAACAACTCCCGAGTACGGGTTTTAGAGGCCAGAGACGTTGTGTGTTTTAAAAATAGGTTAGATAAATACATGAGTGGGTGTGGGGTGGTGGGGAGTTGGGACCTGACTGCTTGTGCGGGGGTGGGTCGGTGAAAGGCTCTTCCTTAAAGTGGAAGTGACCTTACTAGGGGGTCCATTGTTCTAGGCCGGGGGGTGACATGGGACCTGCTTCTCATGAGTAAGTAGGCCTGCTGCAGTTTTCCCTTCTTTCTTTTTTCCCTTATGTTTTTATTTCACGCAAACACTTTAAGTAAAGTTTTGAAAAATTTTACGGATAAGGGAAGCCTGATATTTGGAACCAACAACACAAATATGCATGATTTGTCAATTTTATAGGCCTGTGATGTCACACAGGCATGTAAGGTGGGAGGCACAGTGCCTGCACTCTACAGGAGAAGGTAAGGAGGCACAGTGCCTGCAATCTACAGGAGAAGGTAAGGTGGGAGGCACAGTGCCTGCACTCTACAGGAGAAGGTAAGGAGGCACAGTGCCTGCACTCTACAGGAGAAGGTAAGGTGGGAGGCACAGTGCCTGCACTCTACAGGAGAAGGTAAGGAGGCACAGTGCCTGCCTCTACAGGAGAAGGTAAGGTGGGAGGCACAGTGCCTGCACTCTACAGGAGAAGGTAAGGTGGGAGGCACAGTGCCTGCACTCTACAGGAGAAGGTAAGGTGGGAGGCACAGTGCCTGCACTCTACAGGAGAAGGTAAGGTGGGAGGCACAGTGCCTGCACTTTTAAAAGGAGAAGGTAAGGTGGGAGGCACAGTGCCTGCACTCTACAGGAGAAAGTAAGGTGGGAGGACAGTCCCTGCATTTACAGGAGAAGGTAAGGTGGGAGGCACAGTGCCTGCACTCTACAGGGGGAAGGTAAGGGTGGGAGGCACAGTGCCTGCACTCTACAGGAGAAGGTAAGGTGGGAGGCACAGTGCCTGCAACTCTACAGGAAAAGGGAAAGGGGTGGAAGGCACAGTGCCTGCGCCCTACAGGAGAAGGTAAGGTGGGAGGCACAGTGCCTGCACTCTACAGGAGAAGGTAAGGTGGGAGGCACAGTGCCTGCAGTCTACAGGAGAAGGTAAGGTGGGAGGCACAGTGCCTGCACTCTACAGGAGAAGGTAAGGTGGGAGGCACAGTGCCTGCACTCTACAGATCGGAAGGTCAGCTGACCGGGGCTGCCAACACGCTTCTGGCAAGACACTGACTGTTATTTTTTTTTGGGGGGGGGGGGGGGATTTACTCTACCTTGGTGGGAGACAAAGTTTGTTTGTAGTAGAATGAGATAAAAGGACTATATGATAAGGGAAACCTTATCGAGACAATGTTTAGCACTATAAACAGAGAGAACAAGACGTTCACTGCTGATAACTTCCAGCTGTTTAGATATGAAAACAATAGAAAACTCAAAAGGGACTCTATATACAAAACTCAAGAGGATTATCAGATAGTAAGAAGGAACACGTGAAAGATCTGGGAGGGAATTATGTCGGCTGACTTTTCCTTCAAAGAACACAATAGGGCAAATGTCACGACAGCTAGGGGGAAACGAAAGGCGGATAAAGAAAACTTTTAAAACAAGGGAAATAGTGCCAGTGGCGGCATTATTCAAACAACTGGTGCTCTCTCACTTAGAGTACTGTTCAGTGTTGATGGCCTCAATCAGGAAAGTTTAAATTTAAGCTGAAGCAGATACAGTGATCATCTACGGCCTGCATAGAGCCAATAAAGCATTTAAATAATTGGAACGCCTTTAAGAATTAAAAATATACTCACTGGAAAAGGAAAAGAGTTGCACGGTATAAAATACCGAAAAGTGCTTAGACCTTGTCACAAGTCAGGGCTCCAATAACAGATACGGAGTAAACGATATGGGAGAAAAAAGTAAAACAGAACCAGTGAAAAAACGAACCAGTGAAAACAGAACCCGTGAAAAACAGAACCAGTGAAAAACAGAACCAGTGAAAAAAAGAACCAGTGAAAACAGAACCAGTGAAAAACAGAACCAGTGAAAAACAGAAACCAGTGAAAAACAGAACCAGTGAAAAAAAAGAACCCGTGAAAAAGAACAGTGAAAAACAGAACCAGTGGGCACAAAAGAGAACATTGTATCAGTATCCGTAGCTCCAGACTATTCAACATCTTACCAGAAGATATCAGAACACTGCTGGAACAATTTTTGAAGTCTTCAAAAGCAAAAGGGGAAAAATACTCCCCCAAATTTAAAACAACAGGATGTAGGATATGAGACCAGGCCGCCAGGAAACACAAACGGACTGGCCCAAGGTCGGGTCCGGCACTTATCAAAAAAATAAGTGACGAAGATTTTGACATTGGGGAATGACTGTCAGGGAGGAGGCAGTGTGTTGTGGAGGGTGGAGTCAGGTAGGGGGCCCGTGTGGTGGAGGGTGGGCAGGTGAGGAGGGGGGTGTTGTGGAGGGGTGAGCAGGTAAGGAGGGCAGTTGTTGTGGAGGGTGTGAGTCAGGTGGGAGGGGGTGTGTTGTGGAGGGTGTGAGCCACAGACGAGGGATTGTACTGGCGGGTGTGAGTCAGGTGAGGAGGGCGTGTTTTTTGGGGGTTTTGGAGGGTGTGATCACGTGAGGAGGGCAGTGTGTGTTGTGGGGTTGTGAGTCAGGTGAGGAGGGCATGTTGTTGTGGAGGGTGTGATCAGGTGTGGGGTGCAGTGTGTGTGGAGGGGTGTGATCAGGGAGGGGGCAGTGTGTTGTAAGGGTGAGAGCCAGGTGAGGAGGACAGTGTGTGTTTGGAGGGTGGAGTAGGGTGTGGAGTTTCAGTGTGTAGTGGAGGGGTGTGAGTAGGTGAGGAGGGGAGGTGTTGTGGGGGGTGTGATCAGGTTGGAAAGGGGGTGTGTTGTGGAGGGTGTGAGTCGGTGAGGAGGGCAGGGTGTGTTGTGGAGGGTGGACAAAATGAAGGGCGTTGTTTGGAAAGGTTGAGTAAGGTGGATGGGAGTGTGTGTTGGGAGGGTTGAGTCAGGTGAGAAGTGCGTGTGTTGTGGAGGGGGTGAGTCGGGAGGGGGGGTGTGTTTTGGAGGGTGTGAGTCAGGTGAGGGGGGCAGGGTTTGGGGGAGGGTGGGTCAGTGAGGGGGGGTGTGTTGTGGAGGGGGGGATCAGTGAGGGGGCAGGGGGTGTCTTGTGGAGGGTTTTTGAGTTTAGGGAAAAAGGGGGTGTGTTGGGAGGGTTGAGTCAGGTGAGGAGGGAGGGGTTTTTGGAG